>JAINDJ010000017.1:0-127235 GCA_019845555.1 Aristolochia fimbriata
AATGAGCGTTGATACGTCGCTAAAGTGAGTTAGCAATGAGCGGTGGTTCGTCGCTAAAAAGTGAGTTAGCAATGACGTTCGTTGCTCGCTAAAGTGAGTTAGCAATGAGCGATTGGATTGTCGCTAAGCTAAAGTGAGTTTGGCAATGAAGCGGTCGTTCGTCGCTAAAGTGATTTAGCAATGAGCGGTGGATTTCGTCGCTAAAGTGATTTGGCAATGAGCGATTAGATCGTCGCTAAAGTGAGTTAACAATGAGCGGTGGTTTCGTAAGCTAAAGTGAGTTAGCAATGAGCGATTGGTTAAATCGCTAAAGTGAGTTAGCAATGAGCGGTGGATTCGTCGCTAAAGTGATTTGGCAATGAGCGATCGATTTAAATTCGCTAAAGTGATTTGGCAATGAGCGATTCGTTAACGCTAAAGTGAGTTAGCAATGAGCGGTGGATTACGTCGCTAAAGTGAGTTGGCAATGAGCGGTCGTTAAAATCGCTAAAGTGAGTTAGCAATGAGCGGTGGTTCATCGCTAAAGTGAGTTAGCAATGAGCGATTGGATTTCGTAAGCTAAAGTGAGTTAGCAATGAGCGGTGGATTCGTCGCTAAAGTGAGTTAGCAATGAGCGATTCGTTCGTCGCTAAAGTGAGTTAGCAATGAGCGGTGGTTAAATTAAGCTAAAGTGATTTAGCAATGAGCGGTGGATTAAATTAAGCTAAAGTGAGTTAGCAATGAGCGGTCGTTTCGTCGCTAAAGTGAGTTAGCAATGAGCGGTCGTTTCGTCGCTAAAGTGAGTTAGCAATGAGCGGTCGTTCGTCGCTAAAGTGAGTTAGCAATGAGCGGTGGTTGCGTCGCTAAAAGTTAGCAATGAGCGTTTGTTTTTAAAATGAGCGCAATGGCGTTCGTTCCGTCGCTAAAGTGAGTTAGCAATGAGCGGTCGTTCGTCGCTAAAGTGATTTGGCAATGAGCGGTGGTTCGTCGCTAAAGTGAGTTAGCAATGAGCGGTGGTTTCGTCGCTAAAGTGAGTTAGCAATGAGCGGTCGTTCGTCGCTAAAGTGAGTTGGCAATGAGCGGTGGTTCGTCGCTAAAGTGAGTTAGCAATGAGCGGTCGTTTCGTCGCTAAAGTGAGTTGGCAATGAGCGGTGCGTTCGTCGCTAAAGTGAGCAATGAGCGGTGCAATGAGCGGTGGCGTTGTTCGTCGCTAAAGTGAGTTAGCAATGAGCGGTCGTTAAATTAAGCTAAAGTGAGTTAGCAATGAGCGGTCGTTAAAATCGCTAAAGTGAGTTTGGCAATGAGCGGTGGTTCGTCGCTAAAAGTGAGTTGGCAATGAGCGGTCGTTCGTCGCTAAAAGTGATTTAGCAATGAGCGATTGGTTCGTCGCTAAAGTGATTTAGCAATGAGCGATTCGTGGATTCGTCGCTAAAGTGAGTTAGCAATGAGCGATTGGTTCGTCGCTAAAGTGAGTTAGCAATGAGCGGTGCGTTAAATTAAGCTAAAGTGATTTAGCAATGAGCGATTCGTTCGTCGCTAAAGTGAGTTAGCAATGAGCGGTCGTTCGTCGCTAAAAGTGATTTGGCAATGAGCGGTGGTTTCGTCGCTAAAGTGAGTTAGCAATGAGCGATTCGTTAAATTCGCTAAAGTGAGTTAGCAATGAGCGGTGGTTAAATTAAGCTAAAAGTGAGTTAGCAATGAGCGGTCGTTAAATTAAGCTAAAGTGAGTTAGCAATGAGCGGTCGTTCGTCGCTAAAGTGAGTTAGCAATGAGCGGTCGTTCGTCGCTAAAGTGAGTTAGCAATGAGCGGTCGTTAAATTCGCTAAAGTGATTTGGCAATGAGCGGTCGTTAAATTCGTCGCTAAAAGTGAGTTAGCAATGAGCGATTCGTTCGTCGCTAAAGTGAGTTAGCAATGAGCGGTGGTTTCGTCGCTAAAGTGAGTTGGCAATGAGCGGTCGTTCCGTCGCTAAAAGTGAGTTGGCAATGAGCGATGGTTAAAATCGCTAAAAGTGAGTTGGCAATGAGCGGTCGTTCGTCGCTAAAGTGAGTTAGCAATGAGCGATCGTTCGTAAGCTAAAGTGAGTTAGCAATGAGCGGTCGTTAAATTCGCTAAAGTGAGTTAGCAATGAGCGATTGGTTCGTCGCTAAAGTGAGTTAGCAATGAGCGGTCGTTAACCGTCGCTAAAGTGAGTTAGCAATGAGCGGTGGTTCGTCGCTAAAGTGAGTTAGCAATGAGCGGTCGTTCGTAAGCTAAAGTGAGTTAGCAATGAGCGGTGGTTCGTTAAGCTAAAGTGAGTTAGCAATGAGCGGTTCGTCGCTAAAGTGAGTTTGGCAATGAGCGGTCGTTTCGTCGCTAAAGTGAGTTAGCAATGAGCGGTGGTTCGTCGCTAAAGTGAGTTAGCAATGAGCGGTCGTTGTCGTCGCTAAAGTGAGTTGGCAATGAGCGGTTGTTCGTCGCTAAAGTGAGTTAGCAATGAGCGGTTCGTTAAAAGTGAGTTAAAATGAGCGCAATGAGCGGTCGTTCGTAAGCTAAAGTGAGTTAGCAATGAGCGGTGATTTTCGTCGCTAAAGTGAGTTGGCAATGAGCGATTCGTTTCGTCGCTAAAGTGAGTTAGCAATGAGCGGTCGTTCGTCGCTAAAGTGAGTTGGCAATGAGCGGTGGATTCGTCGCTAAAGTGAGTTTAGCAATGAGCGATCGTTCGTCGCTAAAGTGAGTTAGCAATGAGCGGTGGATTTCGTCGCTAAAGTGAGTTAGCAATGAGCGCGGTCGTTCGTCGCTAAAGTGAGTTAGCAATGAGCGGTGGTTTCGTCGCTAAAGTGATTTAGCAATGAGCGATTGGTTCGTCGCTAAAAAGTGAGTTAGCAATGAGCGGTGGTTTCGTCGCTAAAGTGTGTTAGCAATGAGCGGTGGTTCGTCGCTAAAGTGAGTTAGCAATGAGCGATTCGTTTCGTCGCTAAAGTGAGTTAGCAATGAGCGGTGGTTCGTCGCTAAAGTGAGTTAGCAATGAGCGGTGGTTCGTCGCTAAAGTGAGTTAGCAATGAGCGGTGGTTCGTCGCTAAAGTGAGTTAGCAATGAGCGATTGGTTCGTCGCTAAAGTGAGTTAGCAATGAGCGGTCGATTAAATTAAGCTAAAGTGAGTTTAGCAATGAGCGGTCGTTCGTCGCTAAAGTGAGTTAGCAATGAGCGGTGGTTTAGTCGCTAAAGTGAGTTAGCAATGAGCGGTGGTTTCGTCGCTAAAAGTGAGTTAGCAATGAGCGATTGGTTTCGTCGCTAAAGTGAGTTAGCAATGAGCGATTGGTTCGTCGCTAAAGTGATTTAGCAATGAGCGGTCGTTCGTCGCTAAAGTGAGTTAGCAATGAGCGGTGGTTTCGTCGCTAAAGTGAGTTAGCAATGAGCGGTTCGTTCGTCGCTAAAGTGAGTTAGCAATGAGCGGTGGTTCGTCGCTAAAGTGCTAAAGTGAGTTAGCAATGAGCGATTCGTTCGTCGCTAAAGTGAGTTAGCAATGAGCGATTCGTTCGTCGCTAAAAGTGAGTTAGCAATGAGCGGTTCGTTCGTCGCTAAAGTGATTTAGCAATGAGCGGTCGTTAAATTAAGCTAAAGTGAGTTAGCAATGAGCGGTGGATTTCGTCGCTAAAGTGAGTTGGCAATGAGCGATTCGTTTCGTCGCTAAAGTGATTTAGCAATGAGCGGTCGTTTCGTCGCTAAAGTGAGTTTAGCAATGAGCGGTGGTTCGTCGCTAAAGTGAGTTAGCAATGAGCGGTGGTTTCGTCGCTAAAGTGAGTTAGCAATGAGCGGTCGTTCGTCGCTAAAGTGAGTTAGCAATGAGCGATTGGTTCGTTCGCTAAAGTGAGTTAGCAAAGCGGTGGATTCGTCGCTAAAGTGAGTTGGCAATGAGCGATTCGTTCGTCGCTAAAGTGAGTTAGCAATGAGCGGTCGTTCGTCGCTAAAGTGAGTTAGCAATGAGCGGTGGTTTCGTCGCTAAAGTGAGTTAGCAATGAGCGGTGGTTCGTCGCTAAAGTGAGTTAGCAATGAGCGGTGGTTTCGTCGCTAAAGTGAGTTAGCAATGAGCGATTCGTTTAAATTCGTCGCTAAAGTGATTTAGCAATGAGCGGTGGATTTCGTCGCTAAAGTGAGTTAGCAATGAGCGGTCGTTCGTCGCTAAAGTGAGTTAGCAATGAGCGGTTGTTTCGTCGCTAAAGTGAGTTTAGCAATGAGCGGTCGTTAATTCGTCGCTAAAGTGAGTTAGCAATGAGCGGTGGTTCGTCGCTAAAGTGAGTTAGCAATGAGCGATTGGTTCGTTAAGCTAAAGTGAGTTAGCAATGAGCGGTGGTTAAATTCGCTAAAGTGAGTTTAGCAATGAGCGGTCGTTTCGTCGCTAAAGTGAGTTAGCAATGAGCGGTGGTTCGTCGCTAAAGTGAGTTAGCAATGAGCGGTCGTTAAATTCGCTAAAGTGAGTTAGCAATGAGCGGTGGTTCGTCGCTAAAGTGAGTTAGCAATGAGCGGTGGTTTCGTCGCTAAAAGTGAGTTAGCAATGAGCGGTCGTTAAATCGCTAAAGTGATTTGGCAATGAGCGGTGGTTCGTCGCTAAAGTGAGTTGGCAATGAGCGGTCGTTTCGTCGCTAAAGTGAGTTAGCAATGAGCGGTGGTTAAATTCGCTAAAGTGAGTTAGCAATGAGCGATTCGTTCGTCGCTAAAGTGAGTTAGCAATGAGCGGTCGTTTCGTCGCTAAAGTGAGTTAGCAATGAGCGGTCGTTTCGTCGCTAAAGTGATTTAGCAATGAGCGGTCGTTAAATTCGCTAAAGTGAGTTAGCAATGAGCGGTCGTTTCGTCGCTAAAGTGAGTTAGCAATGAGCGGTGGTTTCGTCGCTAAAGTGAGTTGGCAATGAGCGGTCGTTCGTCGCTAAAGTGATTTAGCAATGAGCGGTCGTTAAAGTCGCTAAAGTGAGTTAGCAATGAGCGGTCGTTCGATTCGCTAAAGTGTGAGTTGGCAATGAGCGGTGGTTCGTCGCTAAAGTGAGTTGGCAATGAGCGGTGGTTCGTCGCTAAAGTGAGTTAGCAATGAGCGGTGGTTTCGTCGCTAAAAGTGAGTTAGCAATGAGCGATTCGTTCGTCGCTAAAGTGATTTAGCAATGAGCGGTGGTTTCGTCGCTAAAGTGAGTTAGCAATGAGCGGTGGTTCGTCGCTAAAGTGAGTTAGCAATGAGCGATTGGTTTCGTCGCTAAAGTGAGTTAGCAATGAGCGGTCGTTTCGTCGCTAAAGTGAGTTAGCAATGAGCGAGCGGTTCGTTAAATTCGCTAAAGTGAGTTAGCAATGAGCGGTCGTTCGTTCGTCGCTAAAAGTGAGTTAGCAATGAGCGGTCGTTCGTCGCTAAAGTGAGTTAGCAATGAGCGATTCGTTTCGTCGCTAAAGTGAGTTGGCAATGAGCGGTCGTTTTCGTCGCTAAAGTGAGTTAGCAATGAATGAGCGGTCGTTCGTCGCTAAAAAGTGAGTTGGCAATGAGCGGTCGTTCGTCGCTAAAGTGAGTTAGCAATGAGCGATTGGTTTCGTCGCTAAAGTGAGTTAGCAATGAGCGGTGGTTCGTCGCTAAAGTGAGTTAGCAATGAGCGGTCGTTTCGTCGCTAAAGTGAGTTAGCAATGAGCGGTCGTTCGTCGCTAAAGTGAGTTTAGCAATGAGCGGTGGTTTCGTCGCTAAAGTGAGTTGGCAATGAGCGGTCGTTCGTCGCTAAAGTGATTTGGCAATGAGCGGTGGATTCGTCGCTAAAGTGAGTTAGCAATGAGCGGTGGTTCGTCGCTAAAGTGAGTTAGCAATGAGCGGTGGTTCGTCGCTAAAGTGAGTTAGCAATGAGCGATTCGTTCGTCGCTAAAGTGATTTGGCAATGAGCGGTCGTTCGTCGCTAAAGTGAGTTAGCAATGAGCGGTGGTTTCGTCGCTAAAGTGATTTAGCAATGAGCGGTCGTTCGTCGCTAAAAAGTGAGTTAGCAATGAGCGGTCGTTCGTCGCTAAAGTGAGTTAGCAATGAGCGGTCGTTAAATTCGCTAAAGTGATTTAAAATGTTGGTTCGCAATGCTAAAGTGAGTTGGCAATGAGCGTTGGTTTCGTCGCTAAAGTGAGTTAGCAATGAGCGGTCGTTAAATTCGCTAAAGTGAGTTAGCAATGAGCGGTGGTTTCGTCGCTAAAGTGAGTTAGCAATGAGCGGTGGTTAAATTCGCTAAAAGTGAGTTAGCAATGAGCGGTCGTTCGTCGCTAAAAAGTGAGTTAGCAATGAGCGGTGGTTCGTCGCTAAAGTGAGTTAGCAATGAGCGGTGGTTCGTCGCTAAAAAAGTGATTTAGCAATGAGCGGTGGTTTCGTCGCTAAAGTGAGTTAGCAATGAGCGGTGGTTTCGTCGCTAAAGTGATTTGGCAATGAGCGGTGGATTTCGTCGCTAAAAAGATTTGGCAATGAGCGGTCGTTCGTCGCTAAAGTGAGTTAGCAATGAGCGGTCGTTAAAGTGAGTTTTGGCAATGAGCTAAAGTCGCTAAAGTGAGCAATGAGCGGTGGTTTTCGTCGCTAAAGTGAGTTAGCAATGAGCGGTCGTTCGTCGCTAAAGTGAGTTAGCAATGAGCGGTGGTTTCGTCGCTAAAGTGAGTTAGCAATGAGCGGTCGTTCGTCGCTAAAGTGAGTTAGCAATGGGTCGTTAAATCGCTAAAGTGAGTTAGCAATGAGCGGTCGTTCGTCGCTAAAAGTGAGTTGGCAATGAGCGGTGGTTTCGTCGCTAAAGTGATTTAGCAATGAGCGGTCGTTCGTCGCTAAAGTGAGTTAGCAATGAGCGATTGGATTCGTCGCTAAAGTGAGTTAGCAATGAGCGGCGTTTAATTCGTCGCTAAAGTGAGTTAGCAATGAGCGGTCGTTGTCGTCGCTAAAGTGAGTTAGCAATGAGCGGTGGTTTCGTTCGCTAGTTAAAGTGAGTTTGGCAATGAGCGATTGGGTTAAATTCGCTAAAGTGAGTTAGCAATGAGCGGTGGTTCGTCGCTAAAGTGAGTTTAAGCGGTGAGCTAAAGTGAGTTAGCAATGAGCGATTGGATTCGTCGCTAAAGTGAGTTGGCAATGAGCGATTGGTTCGTCGCTAAAAAAAGTGAGTTGGCAATGAGCGGTCGTTCGTCGCTAAAGTGAGTTGGCAATGAGCGGTCGTTCGTCGCTAAAGTGAGTTAGCAATGAGCGGTGGTTAAATTCGCTAAAGTGAGTTAGCAATGAGCGGTCGTTACGTCGCTAAAAGTGAGTTAGCAATGAGCGGTGGTTTCGTCGCTAAAAAGTGATTTGGCAATGAGCGGTGGTTTCGTCGCTAAAAGTGATTTAGCAATGAGCGATTCGTTCGTCGTTAAAGTGAGTTAGCAATGAGCGGTCGTTCGTCGCTAAAATGAGTTAGCAATGAGCGGTGGTTTCGTCGCTAAAGTGAGTTAGCAATGAGCGGTTCGTTCGTCGCTAAAAAGTGATTTAGCAATGAGCGGTCGTTTCGTCGCTAAAGTGAGTTAGCAATGAGCGGTGGTTTCGTCGCTAAAGTGAGTTAGCAATGAGCGGTCGTTCGTCGCTAAAGTGAGTTAGCAATGAGCGGTCGTTCGTCGCTAAAAGTGAGTTAGCAATGAGCGGTGGTTAAATTCGCTAAAGTGAGTTAGCAATGAGCGGTCGTTCGTCGCTAAAGTGAGTTAGCAATGAGCGAGCGGTCGTTAAATTCGCTAAAGTGAGTTAGCAATGAGCGGTGGTTCGTCGCTAAAGTGAGTTAGCAATGAGCGGTGGATTCGTCGCTAAAGTGAGTTAGCAATGAGCGATTCGTTCGTCGCTAAAGTGAGTTAGCAATGAGCGGTCGTTAAATTCGCTAAAGTGATTTAGCAATGAGCGATTGGTTAAATTCGCTAAAGTGAGTTAGCAATGAGCGGTCGTTTCGTCGCTAAAAAGTGAGTTGGCAATGAGCGGTGGTTCGTCGCTAAAGTGAGTTAGCAATGAGCGGTGGTTCGTTAAGCTAAAGTGAGTTAGCAATGAGCGGTGGTTCGTCGCTAAAGTGAGTTAGCAATGAGCGGTCGTTCGTCGCTAAAAGTGAGTTAGCAATGAGCGGTCGTTCGTCGCTAAAGTGAGTTGCAATGAGCGATTCGTTGTCGTTAAAATGAGTTAGCAAAGCGGTCGTTGAGTTGCTAAATGAGCAATGAAGCGGTTCGTTCGTCTAAAGTGAGTTAGCAATGAGCGGTGGTTCGTCGCTAAAGAGTTAGCAATGAGCGGTGTTAAATTCGCTAAAAAGTGAGTTGGCAATGAGCGATTGGTTCGTCGCTAAAGTGAGTTAGCAATGAGCGGTCGTTAAATTAAGCTAAAAGTGAGTTAGCAATGAGCGATTCGTTAAATTCGCTAAAGTGAGTTAGCAATGAGCGGTGGTTTCGTCGCTAAAGTGAGTTAGCAATGAGCGGTCGTTCGTCGCTAAAGTGAGTTAGCAATGAGCGGTTGGTTCGTCGCTAAAAAGTGAGTTAGCAATGAGCGGTCGTTTTCGTCGCTAAAGTGAGTTAGCAATGAGCGGTGGTTTCGTCGCTAAAAGTGAGTTAGCAATGAGCGATTCGTTAAATTCGCTAAAGTGAGTTAGCAATGAGCGGTCGTTCGTCGCTAAAGTGATTTAGCAATGAGTTGGCAATGAGCGCTAAAGTGAGTTAGCAATGAGCGGTCGCTAAAGTGAGTTAGCAATGAGCGGTCGTTCGTCGCTAAAGTGAGTTAGCAATGAGCGGTGGTTCGTCGCTAAAGTGTGAGTTAGCAATGAGCGGTGGTTTCGTCGCTAAAGTGAGTTAGCAATGAGCGGTGGTTCGTCGCTAAAGTGAGTTAGCAATGAGCGGTCGTTCGTCGCTAAAGTGAGTTAGCAATGAGCGGCGTTAAATTCGCGCTAAAGTGAGTTAGCAATGAGCGGTCGTTAAATTAAAAAGCTGAAAATGAGTTAGCAATGAGCGGTGAGCGTCGTTCGTCGCTAAAGTGAGTTAGCAATGAGCGGTGGTTCGTCGCTAAAGTGAGTTAGCAATGAGCGATTCGTTCGTCGCTAAAGTGAGTTAGCAATGAGCGGTGGTTCGTCGCTAAAGTGAGTTAGCAATGAGCGGTGGTTAAATTAAGCTAAAGTGAGTTAGCAATGAGCGGTCGTTTCGTCGCTAAAGTGAGTTAGCAATGAGCGGTCGTTCGTCGCTAAAGTGAGTTAGCAATGAGCGGTGGTTTCGTCGCTAAAGTGAGTTAGCAATGAGCGGTCGTTTTCGCTAAAGTGAGTTAGCAATGAGCAATGAGCGATTCAATTCGTCGCTAAAGTGAGTTAGCAATGAGCGGTGGTCGTTCGTCGCTAAAGTGATTTAGCAATGAGCGGTCGTTTCGTCGCTAAAGTGAGTTAGCAATGAGCGATGTCGTTCGTTTCGTAAGCTAAAGTGAGTTAGCAATGAGCGGTCGTTCGTCGCTAAAGTGATTTAGCAATGAGCGGTGGTTAAATTCGCTAAAGTGAGTTGGCAATGAGCAATGAGCGGTTCGTTCGTCGCTAAAGTGAGTTAGCAATGAGCGGTCGTTTAAATTAAGCTAAAGTGAGTTTAGCAATGAGCGATTGGTTCGTCGCTAAAAAGTGATTTAGCAATGAGCGTGGTTCGTTAAAGTGAGTTAGCAATAAAGCGTGTGTTTGGCAATGAGCGATTCGTTCGTCGCTAAAGTGAGTTAGCAATGAGCGGTCGTTCGTCGCTAAAGTGAGTTAGCAATGAGCGATTGGTTCGTCGCTAAAGTGAGTTAGCATGAGCGGTCGTTCGTCGCTAAAGTGAGTTAGCAATGAGCGGTCGTTCGTCGCTAAAGTGAGTTAGCAATGAGCGGTGGTTCGTCGCTAAAAAGTGAGTTAGCAATGAGCGATTCGTTCGTCGCTAAAGTGAGTTAGCAATGAGCGGTGGATTCGTCGCTAAAAGTGAGTTAGCAATGAGCGGTGGTTCGTCGCTAAAGTGAGTTAGCAATGAGCGGTGGTTAAATTCGCTAAAAAAGTGATTTAGCAATGAGCGGTCGTTTTCGTCGCTAAAGTGAGTTAGCAATGAGCGGTGGTTCGTCGCTAAAGTGAGTTAGCAATGAGCGGTCGTTCGTCGCTAAAGTGAGTTAGCAATGAGCGGTGGTTTCGTCGCTAAAGTGAGTTAGCAATGAGCGGTCGTTCGTCGCTAAAGTGATTTAGCAAAAGTGAGTTAGCAATAAAGTGATTGGCAATGAGCGGTCGCTAAAGTGAGTTAGCAATGAGCGGTGGTTAAATTCGCTAAAGTGATTTAGGCAATGAGCGGTGGTTCGTCGCTAAAAAGTGATTTGGCAATGAGCGATTGGTTTCGTCGCTAAAAAGTGAGTTAGCAATGAGCGGTCGTTCGTCGCTAAAGTGAGTTAGCAATGAGCGATTGGTTTCGTCGCTAAAGTGAGTTAGCAATGAGCGGTGGTTAAATTCGCTAAAGTGAGTTAGCAATGAGCGAGCGGTCGTTAAAGTGAGTTAGCAATGAGCGGCGTTAATTCGTCGCTAAAGTGAGTTAGCAATGAGCGGTGGTTCGTCGCTAAAGTGTTTAGCAATGAGCGGTCGTTAAATTCGCTAAAGTGAGTTTGGCAATGAGCGGTCGTTCGATTCGTCGCTAAAGTGAGTTAGCAATGAGCGGTTGGATTTCGTCGCTAAAGTGAGTTAGCAATGAGCGATTGGTTAAATTCGCTAAAAGTGATTTGGCAATGAGCGGTCGTTTCGTCGCTAAAGTGATTTGGCAATGAGCGGTCGTTTCGTCGCTAAAGTGAGTTAGCAATGAGCGGTCGTTAAATCGCTAAAGTGAGTTAGCAATGAGCGGTCGTTCGTCGCTAAAGTGAGTTAGCAATGAGCGGTGTTAAATTCGCTAAAGTGAGTTGGCAATGAGCGGTCGTTCGTCGCTAAAGTGATTTAGCAATGAGCGGTGGTTAAATTCGCTAAAAAAGTGAGTTAGCAATGAGCGGTCGTTCGTCGCTAAAGTGAGTTAGCAATGAGCGGTGGTTCGTCGCTAAAGTGAGTTAGCAATGAGCGGTCGTTTCGTCGCTAAAGTGAGTTAGCAATGAGCGGTCGTTCGTCGCTAAAGTGATTTAGCAATGAGCGGTCGTTCGTCGCGTTAAAAGTGAGTTTAGCAATGAGCGGTCGTTCGTCGCTAAAGTGAGTTAGCAATGAGTGAGTTAGCAATGAGCGCAATGAGCGTTCGTTTCGTCGCTAAAGTGATTTAGCAATGAGCGATTTCGTTCGTCGCTAAAGTGAGTTGGCAATGAGCGGTCGTTTTCGTCGCTAAAGTGAGTTTTGGCAATGAGCGGTGGTTTCGTCGCTAAAGTGAGTTAGCAATGAGCGGTCGTTTCGTCGCTAAAGTGATTTAGCAATGAGCGTGGATTTAAATCGTCGCTAAAGTGAGTTAGCAATGAGCGGTCGTTCGTCGCTAAAGTGAGTTAGCAATGAGCGATTCGTTCGTCGCTAAAGTGATTTGGCAATGAGCGGTGTGTTAAATGTCGCTAAAAAGCTAAAGTGAGCAATGAGCGGCGGTTCGTCGCTAAAGTGAGTTGGCAATGAGCGGTCGTTTTCGTCGCTAAAGTGAGTTGGCAATGAGCGGTGGATTCGTCGCTAAAGTGATTTGGCAATGAGCGGTCGTTCGTCGCTAAAGTGAGTTAGCAATGAGCGGTCGTTTCGTCGCTAAAGTGAGTTGGCAATGAGCGGTCGTTCGTCGCTAAAGTGTGAGCAATTAGCAATGAGCTAAAGTGAGTTAAAATGAGCGGCTAAAGTGAGATTTGGCAATGAGCGGTCGTTCGTCGCTAAAGTGAGTTGGCAATGAGCGGTCGTTAAATCGCTAAAGTGATTTAGCAATGAGCGGTGGATTTCGTCGCTAAAGTGAGTTAGCAATGAGCGGTGGTTAAATTCGCTAAAGTGAGTTGGCAATGAGCGATTGGTTTCGTCGCTAAAAAAGTGATTTGGCAATGAGCGGTGGTTCGTCGCTAAAGTGAGTTGGCAATGAGCGGTCGTTTCGTCGCTAAAAAGTGAGTTGGCAATGAGCGGTCGTTTCGTCGCTAAAGTGAGTTGGCAATGAGCGGTCGTTAAATTCGCTAAAAAGTGAGTTGGCAATGAGCGGTCGTTCGTCGCTAAAGTGAGTTGGCAATGAGCGGTCGTTTCGTCGCTAAAGTGATTTAGCAATGAGCGGTGGTTTCGTCGCTAAAAAGTGATTTGGCAATGAGCGGTGGTTTCGTCGCTAAAGTGAGTTAGCAATGAGCGGTCGTTCGTCGCTAAAAGTGATTTGGCAATGAGCGGTCGTTCGTTCGTCGCTAAAGTGATTTGGCAATGCTAAAAAGTGGTTGCAATGAGCGGTCGTTCGTCGCTAAAGTGAGTTTGGCAATGAGCGGTGGTTTCGTCGCTAAAGTGAGTTGGCAATGAGCGATTCGTTTCGTCGCTAAAGTGAGTTGGCAATGAGCGGTCGTTCGTCGCTAAAGTGAGTTAGCAATGAGCGGTGGTTTCGTCGCTAAAAAGTGATTTGGCAATGAGCGGTCGTTAAATTCGCTAAAGTGAGTTAGCAATGAGCGGTCGTTCGTCGCTAAAGTGAGTTGGCAATGAGCGATTCGTTCGTCGCTAAAGTGAGTTGGCAATGAGCGGTGGTTCGTCGCTAAAAAGTGATTTGGCAATGAGCGGTGGTTAAATTCGTCGCTAAAGTGATTTGGCAATGAGCGGTCGTTTCGTCGCTAAAGTGATTTGGCAATGAGCGGTCGTTCGTCGCTAAAGTGATTTGGCAATGAGCGGTCGTTTCGTCGCTAAAGTGATTTAGCAATGAGCGGTCGTTCGTCGCTAAAGTGAGTTAGCAATGAGCGGTGGTTCGTCGCTAAAGTGTGTTGGCAATGAGCGGTCGTTAAATTCGCTAAAGTGATTTGGCAATGAGCGCGTTCGTTTCGCTAAAAGTGATTTGGCAATGAGCGGTGGTTAATTCGTCGCTAAAGTGAGTTGGCAATGAGCGGTGGTTCGTCGCTAAAGTGAGTTGGCAATGAGCGGTCGTTCGTCGCTAAAGTGAGTTTGGCAATGAGCGGTCGTTTCGTCGCTAAAGTGAGTTGGCAATGAGCGGTGGTTCGTCGCTAAAAAGTGATTTGGCAATGAGCGGTGGTTTCGTCGCTAAAGTGATTTGGCAATGAGCGGTGGTTTCGTCGCTAAAGTGAGTTGGCAATGAGCGGTGGATTTCGTCGCTAAAGTGAGTTGGCAATGAGCGGTCGTTCGTCGCTAAAGTGAGTTGGCAATGAGCGGTGGTTAAAGTGATTTCGCTAAAGTGAGTTGGCAATGAGCGGTCGTTTCGTCGCTAAAGTGATTTAGCAATGAGCGGTGGTTTCGTCGCTAAAGTGATTTGGCAATGAGCGATTCGTTCGTCGCTAAAGTGATTTGGCAATGAGCGGTCGTTCGTCGCTAAAAGTGAGTTTAGCAATGAGCGGTCGTTCGTCGCTAAAGTGAGTTGGCAATGAGCGGTCGTTCGTCGCTAAAGTGAGTTGGCAATGAGCGGTCGTTCGTCGCTAAAGTGAGTTGGCAATGAGCGGTCGTTTCGTCGCTAAAGTGAGTTGGCAATGAGCGGTCGTTCGTCGCTAAAGTGAGTTTGGCAATGAGCGGTCGTTCGTCGCTAAAAGTGATTTGGCAATGAGCGATTCGTTCGTCGCTAAAGTGAGTTTGGCAATGAGCGGTCGTTCGTCGCTAAAAAGTGATTTGGCAATGAGCGGTGGATTCGTCGCTAAAAGTGAGTTGGCAATGAGCGGTCGTTTTCGTCGCTAAAGTGAGTTGGCAATGAGCGGTCGTTCGTCGCTAAAGTGAGTTTGGCAATGGAGCGGTCGTTTCGTCGCTAAAGTGAGTTGGCAATGAGCGGTGGTTAAATTCGCTAAAGTGATTTGGCAATGAGCGGTCGTTTCGTCGCTAAAAAGTGATTTGGCAATGAGCGGTCGTTCGTCGCTAAAAGTGATTTGGCAATGAGCGGTCGTTCGTCGCTAAAGTGAGTTGGCAATGAGCGGTGGTTCGTTCGTCGCTAAAGTGAGTTTGGCAATGAGCGGTCGTTCGTCGCTAAAGTGAGTTGGCAATGAGCGGTGGTTTCGTCGCTAAAGTGATTTGGCAATGAGCGGTCGTTTCGTCGCTAAAGTGATTTGGCAATGAGCGGTCGTTCGTCGCTAAAGTGAGTTGGCAATGAGCGATTCGTTAAATCGCTAAAGTGAGTTGGCAATGAGCGGTCGTTAAATTCGCTAAAAAGTGATTTGGCAATGAGCGGTGGTTTCGTCGCTAAAGTGAGTTGGCAATGAGCGGTCGTTCGTCGCTAAAAGTGATTTGGCAATGAGCGCGTCGTTCGTCGCTAAAGTGATTTGGCAATGAGCGGTCGTTCGTCGCTAAAAAGTGAGTTGGCAATGAGCGGTCGTTCGTCGCTAAAGTGATTTGGCAATGAGCGGTGGTTCGTCGCTAAAGTGATTTGGCAATGAGCGGTCGTTTCGTTCGTCGCTAAAAAGTGATTTGAGCAATGTCGCTAAGCGTTGCAATGAGCGGTCGCGCTAAAGTGAGTGATTTGGCAATGAGCGATTCGTTTCGTCGCTAAAGTGATTTGGCAATGAGCGGTCGTTCGTCGCTAAAGTGAGTTGGCAATGAGCGATTGGTTTCGTCGCTAAAGTGAGTTGGCAATGAGCGGTCGTTTCGTCGCTAAAGTGATTTGGCAATGAGCGGTCGTTCGTCGCTAAAGTGATTTGGCAATGAGCGGTGGTTTTCGTCGCTAAAGTGAGTTAGCAATGAGCGGTGGTTCGTCGCTAAAGTGATTTGGCAATGAGCGGTGGTTTCGTCGCTAAAGTGATTTGGCAAATGAGCGGTCGTTCGTCGCTAAAGTGAGTTGGCAATGAGCGATTGGTTTAAATTCGCTAAAGTGATTTGGCAATGAGCGGTCGTTTCGTCGCTAAAGTGAGTTGGCAATGAGCGGTGGTTTCGTCGCTAAAGTGATTTGGCAATGAGCGGTGGTTCGTCGCTAAAGTGAGTTGGCAATGAGCGGTGGATTCGTCGCTAAAGTGATTTGGCAATGAGCGGTCGTTGGTTCGTCGCTAAAGTGATTTGGCAATGAGCGATTCGTTCGTCGCTAAAGTGAGTTGGCAATGAGCGGTCGTTCGTCGCTAAAGTGATTTGGCAATGAGCGGTCGTTTCGTCGCTAAAGTGATTTGGCAATGAGCGGTGGTTTCGTCGCTAAAGTGAGTTGGCAAATGAGCGTTCGTTCGTCGCTAAAGTGATTTGGCAATGAGCGGTCGATTTCGTCGCTAAAGTGATTTGGCAATGAGCGGTGGTTTCGTCGCTAAAGTGAGTTGGCAATGAGAGCGATTCGTTTCGTCGCTAAAGTGAGTTGGCAATGAGCGGTGGTTCGTCGCTAAAGTGATTTGGCAATGAGCGGTCGTTAAATTCGCTAAAGTGATTTGGCAATGAGCGGTCGTTCGTCGCTAAAGTGAGTTGGCAATGAGCGGTGGTTTTCGTCGCTAAAGTGAGTTGGCAATGAGCGGTCGTTCGTCGCTAAAGTGATTTGGCAATGAGCGGTGGTTCGTCGCTAAAGTGAGTTGGCAATGAGCGGTCGTTTCGTCGCTAAAGTGATTTGGCAATGAGCGGTCGTTCGTCGCTAAAAAGTGAGTTGGCAATGAGCGGTGGTTAAATTCGCTAAAGTGATTTGGCAATGAGCGGTGGTTTCGTCGCTAAAAAGTGAGTTGGCAATGAGCGGTGGTTCGTCGCTAAAGTGAGTTGGCAATGAGCGGTCGTTAAATTCGCTAAAGTGATTTGGCAATGAGCGGTCGTTCGTCGCTAAAGTGAGTTGGCAATGAGCGGTGGTTCGTTCGCTAAAAGTGATTTGGCAATGAGCGGTGGTTCGTCGCTAAAGTGAGTTGGCAATGAGCGGTCGTTCGTCGCTAAAGTGAGTTGGCAATGAGCGGTCGTTTCGTCGCTAAAGTGAGTTGGCAATGAGCGGTCGTTTCGTCGCTAAAGTGATTTGGCAATGAGCGGTCGTTTCGTCGCTAAAGTGATTTGGCAATGAGCGGTCGTTCGTCGCTAAAGTGAGTTTGGCAATGAGCGGTGGTTCGTCGCTAAAAAGTGATTTGGCAATGAGCGGTCGTTCGTCGCTAAAGTGAGTTGGCAATGAGCGGTCGTTTCGTCGCTAAAGTGAGTTGGCAATGAGCGGTCGTTAAATTCGCTAAAGTGATTTGGCAATGAGCGGTCGTTAAATTCGTCGCTAAAGTGATTTGGCAATGAGCGGTCGTTCGTCGCTAAAGTGAGTTGGCAATGAGCGATTCGTTCGTCGCTAAAGTGATTTGGCAATGAGCGGTGGATTCGTCGCTAAAAGTGAGTGATTTGGCAATGAGCGGTGGTTTCGTCGCGCTAAAGTGATTTGGCAATGAGCGGTCGTTCGTCGCTAAAAAAGTTAGCAATGAGCGGTCGTTCGTCGCTAAAGTGAGTTGGCAATGAGCGGTCGTTAAATTTCGCTAAAAAGTGATTTGGCAATGAGCGGTCGTTCGTCGCTAAAGTGATTTGGCAATGAGCGGTCGTTCGTCGCTAAAGTGAGTTGGCAATGAGCGGTGGATTTCGTCGCTAAAGTGATTTGGCAATGAGCGATTCGTTCGTCGCTAAAAGTGATTTGGCAATGAGCGGTCGTTCGTCGCTAAAGTGAGTTGGCAATGAGCGGTCGTTCGTCGCTAAAGTGATTTGGCAATGAGCGGTGGTTTCGTCGCTAAAGTGAGTTGGCAATGAGCGATTCGTTTCGTCGCTAAAGTGATTTGGCAATGAGCGGTTCGTTTCGTCGCTAAAAAGTGAGTTGGCAATGAGCGGTCGTTCGTCGCTAAAGTGATTTGGCAATGAGCGAGCGGTTCGTTCGTCGCTAAAGTGAGTTGGCAATGAGCGGTGGTTCGTCGCTAAAGTGATTTGGCAATGAGCGGTCGTTCGTCGCTAAAGTGATTTGGCAATGAGCGGTGGTTCGTCGCTAAAGTGATTTGGCAATGAGCGGTCGTTTCGTCGCTAAAGTGAGTTGGCAATGAGCGGTCGTTCGTCGCTAAAGTGATTTGGCAATGAGCGGTCGTTCGTCGCTAAAGTGATTTGGCAATGAGCGGTCGTTAAAATTCGTCGCTAAAGTGAGTTGGCAATGAGCGATTCGTTCGTCGCTAAAGTGATTTGGCAATGAGCGGTGGTTTTCGTCGCTAAAAAGTGATTTGGCAATGAGCGGTGGTTAAATTCGCTAAAGTGATTTGGCAATGAGCGGTGGTTTCGTCGCTAAAAAGTGATTTGGCAATGAGCGATTCGTTCGTCGCTAAAGTGATTTGGCAATGAGCGGTCGTTAAATCGCTAAAAAGTGAGTTGGCAATGAGCGGTGGTTCGTCGCTAAAGTGATTTGGCAATGAGCGGTGGTTCGTCGCTAAAGTGATTTGGCAATGAGCGGTGGTTCGTCGCTAAAGTGAGTTGGCAATGAGCGGTCGTTCGTCGCTAAAAAGTGATTTGGCAATGAGCGGTGGTTCGTCGCTAAAGTGAGTTGGCAATGAGCGGTGGTTCGTCGCTAAAAAGTGATTTGGCAATGAGCGGTGGTTTCGTCGCTAAAGTGATTTGGCAATGAGCGGTTCGTTTCGTCGCTAAAGTGATTTGGCAATGAGCGGTCGTTAAATTCGCTAAAGTGATTTGGCAATGAGCGCGGTGGTTCGTCGCTAAAGTGATTTGGCAATGAGCGGTGGTTAAATCGCTAAAGTGATTTGGCAATGAGCGGTGGTTTCGTCGCTAAAGTGATTTGGCAATGAGCGGTCGTTCGTCGCTAAAGTGAGTTGGCAATGAGCGGTCGTTCGTTCGTCGCTAAAGTGAGTTGGCAATGAGGCGGTGGATTTCGTCGCTAAAGTGATTTGGCAATGAGCGGTCGTTTCGTCGCTAAAGTGATTTGGCAATGAGCGGTCGTTTCGTCGCTAAAGTGATTTGGCAATGAGCGGTCGTTCGTCGCTAAAGTGAGTTGGCAATGAGCGGTCGTTTCGTCGCTAAAGTGATTTGGCAATGAGCGGTCGTTTCGTCGCTAAAGTGATTTGGCAATGAGCGGTGGTTTCGTCGCTAAAGTGAGTTGGCAATGAGCGGTCGTTCGTCGCTAAAGTGATTTGGCAATGAGCGGTCGTTCGTCGCTAAAGTGATTTGGCAATGAGCGGTCGTTCGTCGCTAAAGTGATTTGGCAATGAGCGGTCGTTTCGTCGCTAAAGTGAGTTGGCAATGAGCGGTCGTTCGTCGCTAAAGTGAGTTGGCAATGAGCGGTCGTTCGTCGCTAAAGTGATTTGGCAATGAGCGGTCGTTCGTCGCTAAAGTGATTTGGCAATGAGCGGTGTTTCGTCGCTAAAGTGATTTGGCAATGAGCGGTCGTTCGTCGCTAAAGTGATTTGGCAATGAGCGGTGGTTAAATTCGCTAAAGTGATTTGGCAATGAGCGGTCGTTCGTCGCTAAAGTGAGTTGGCAATGAGCGGTCGTTTCGTCGCTAAAAGTGATTTGGCAATGAGCGGTCGTTAAATTCGCTAAAGTGAGTTGGCAATGAGCGGTGGTTCGTCGCTAAAGTGATTTGGCAATGAGCGGTGGTTTCGTCGCTAAAGTGATTTGGCAATGAGCGGTCGTTTCGTCGCTAAAGTGAGTTGGCAATGAGCGATTCGTTCGTCGCTAAAGTGATTTGGCAATGAGCGGTGGTTCGTCGCTAAAGTGATTTGGCAATGAGCGGTCGTTCGTCGCTAAAGTGATTTGGCAATGAGCGGTCGTTTCGTCGCTAAAGTGAGTTGGCAATGAGCGGTCGTTCGTCGCTAAAGTGATTTGGCAATGAGCGGTCGTTAAATTCGCTAAAGTGATTTGGCAATGAGCGGTGGTTCGTCGCTAAAGTGATTTGGCAATGAGCGGTCGTTAAATTCGCTAAAGTGATTTGGCAATGAGCGGTCGTTCGTCGCTAAAAAGTGATTTGGCAATGAGCGATTCGTTAAATTCGTCGCTAAAGTGATTTGGCAATGAGCGGTCGTTCGTCGCTAAAGTGATTTGGCAATGAGCGGTCGTTCGTCGCTAAAAGTGATTTGGCAATGAGCGGTGGTTCGTCGCTAAAGTGAGTTGGCAATGAGCGGTGGTTTCGTCGCTAAAGTGAGTTGGCAATGAGCGGTGGTTCGTCGCTAAAGTGATTTGGCAATGAGCGGTCGTTCGTCGCTAAAAGTGATTTGGCAATGAGCGATTCGTTAAATTCGCTAAAGTGAGTTTGGCAATGAGCGGTCGTTCGT
Source organism: Aristolochia fimbriata (assembly GCA_019845555.1). Taxonomy (NCBI): domain Eukaryota; kingdom Viridiplantae; phylum Streptophyta; class Magnoliopsida; order Piperales; family Aristolochiaceae; genus Aristolochia; species Aristolochia fimbriata. The sequence continues at coordinate 19,237 of JAINDJ010000017.1, forward strand.
CGCTAAAGTGATTTGGCAATGAGCGGTCGTTCGTCGCTAAAAGTGATTTGGCAATGAGCGGTCGTTCGTCGCTAAAGTGAGTTGGCAATGAGCGTGTTCGTTCGTCGCTAAAGTGATTTGGCAATGAGCGGTCGTTTCGTCGCTAAAGTGATTTGGCAATGAGCGGTGGTTTCGTCGCTAAAGTGATTTGGCAATGAGCGGTCGTTTCGTCGCTAAAGTGATTTGGCAATGAGCGATTCGTTCGTCGCTAAAAGTGATTTGGCAATGAGCGGTCGTTCGTCGCTAAAAAGTGATTTGGCAATGAGCGGTCGTTCGTCGCTAAAAGTGATTTGGCAATGAGCGGTCGTTCGTCGCTAAAGTGAGTTGGCAATGAGCGGTCGTTCGTCGCTAAAGTGATTTGGCAATGAGCGGTCGTTCGTCGCTAAAAAGTGATTTGGCAATGAGCGGTCGTTCGTCGCTAAAGTGATTTGGCAATGAGCGGTGGTTCGTCGCTAAAAAAGTGATTTGGCAATGAGCGGTCGTTCGTCGCTAAAGTGAGTTGGCAATGAGCGGGTCGTTCGTCGCTAAAGTGATTTGGCAATGAGCGGTCGTTTCGTCGCTAAAGTGAGTTTGGCAATGAGCGTTCGTTCGTCGCTAAAGTGATTTGGCAATGAGCGATTGGTTCGTCGCTAAAAGTGAGTTGGCAATGAGCGGTGGTTAATTCGTCGCTAAAGTGATTTGGCAATGAGCGGTCGTTTCGTTCGTCGCTAAAGTGATTTGGCAATGAGCGGTCGTTAAATTAAGCTAAAGTGATTTGGCAATGAGCGGTGGTTCGTCGCTAAAGTGAGTTTGGCAATGAGCGGTCGTTCGTCGCTAAAGTGATTTGGCAATGAGCGGTGGTTTCGTCGCTAAAGTGATTTGGCAATGAGCGGTCGTTCGTCGCTAAAAAGTGAGTTAGCAATGAGCGATTCGTTTCGTCGCTAAAGTGAGTTTGGCAATGAGCGGTGGTTTTCGTCGCTAAAGTGATTTGGCAATGAGCGGTCGTTCGTCGCTAAAGTGATTTGGCAATGAGCGGTCGTTCGTCGCTAAAGTGATTTGGCAATGAGCGGTCGTTTCGTCGCTAAAGTGATTTGGCAATGAGCGGTCGTTTAAAGTGAGTTGGCGCTAAAGTGAGTTGGCAATGAGCGGTGGTTCGTCGCTAAAGTGATTTGGCAATGAGCGGTGGTTCGTCGCTAAAGTGATTTGGCAATGAGCGGTGGTTTCGTCGCTAAAAAGTGATTTGGCAATGAGCGGTCGTTCGTCGCTAAAGTGATTTGGCAATGAGCGGTCGTTTCGTCGCTAAAGTGAGTTGGCAATGAGCGGTCGTTCGTCGCTAAAGTGATTTGGCAATGAGCGGTGGTTAAATCGCTAAAGTGATTTGGCAATGAGCGGTCGTTCGTCGCTAAAGTGAGTTGGCAATGAGCGGTGGTTCGTCGCTAAAGTGATTTGGCAATGAGCGGTCGTTCGTCGCTAAAGTGAGTTGGCAATGAGCGGTCGTTCGTCGCTAAAGTGATTTGGCAATGAGCGGTGGTTTTCGTCGCTAAAGTGAGTTGGCAATGAGCGGTCGTTTCGTCGCTAAAAAGTGATTTGGCAATGAGCGGTCGTTCGTCGCTAAAGTGAGTTGGCAATGAGCGGTGGTTCGTCGCTAAAGTGATTTGGCAATGAGCGGTCGTTCGTCGCTAAAAAGTGATTTGGCAATGAGCGGTGGTTCGTCGCTAAAGTGATTTGGCAATGAGCGGTCGTTCGTCGCTAAAGTGATTTGGCAATGAGCGGTCGTTCGTCGCTAAAGTGATTTGGCAATGAGCGGTGGTTCGTCGCTAAAAAAGTGATTTGGCAATGAGCGGTCGTTCGTCGCTAAAGTGATTTGGCAATGAGCGGTCGTTCGTCGCTAAAAGTGATTTGGCAATGAGCGGTCGTTCGTCGCTAAAGTGATTTGGCAATGAGCGGTCGTTTTCGTCGCTAAAAAGTGATTTGGCAATGAGCGGTCGTTAAATTCGCTAAAAAGTGATTTGGCAATGAGCGGTCGTTCGTCGCTAAAGTGAGTTGGCAATGAGCGGTCGTTCGTCGCTAAAGTGATTTGGCAATGAGCGATTCGTTAAATTCGTCGCTAAAAGTGATTTGGCAATGAGCGGTCGTTTCGTCGCTAAAGTGAGTTAGCAATGAGCGGTCGTTCGTCGCTAAAGTGATTTGGCAATGAGCGATTCGTTCGTCGTCGCTAAAGTGATTTGGCAATGAGCGGTCGTTTCGTCGCTAAAGTGATTTGGCAATGAGCGGTCGTTCGTCGCTAAAGTGAGTTTGGCAATGAGCGGTCGTTCGTCGCTAAAGTGATTTGGCAATGAGCGATTGGTTCGTCGCTAAAGTGATTTGGCAATGAGCGGTGGTTCGTCGCTAAAGTGAGTTGGCAATGAGCGGTGGTTCGTCGCTAAAGTGATTTGGCAATGAGCGGTTGGTTCGTCGCTAAAGTGATTTGGCAATGAGCGGTCGTTCGTCGCTAAAGTGATTTGGCAATGAGCGATTCGTTATTCGTCGCTAAAAGTGAGTTGGCAATGAGCGGTCGTTCGTCGCTAAAGTGATTTGGCAATGAGCGATTCGTTCGTCGCTAAAGTGATTTGGCAATGAGCGGTCGTTCGTCGCTAAAAGTGATTTGGCAATGAGCGGTCGTTCGTCGCTAAAGTGATTTGGCAATGAGCGGTGGTTCGTCGCTAAAGTGAGTTGGCAATGAGCGGTCGTTTCGTCGCTAAAAAGTGATTTGGCAATGAGCGGTCGTTCGTCGCTAAAGTGATTTGGCAATGAGCGGTCGTTTCGTCGCTAAAGTGATTTGGCAATGAGCGTTCGTTCGTCGCTAAAGTGAGTTGGCAATGAGCGGTGGTTCGTCGCTAAAGTGATTTGGCAATGAGCGGTCGTTCGTCGCTAAAGTGATTTGGCAATGAGCGGTCGTTCGTCGCTAAAAAGTGATTTGGCAATGAGCGGTTCGTTTCGTCGCTAAAGTGATTTGGCAATGAGCGATTCGTTCGTCGCTAAAGTGATTTGGCAATGAGCGGTCGTTTCGTCGCTAAAGTGATTTGGCAATGAGCGGTCGTTTCGTCGCTAAAGTGATTTGGCAATGAGCGGTCGTTCGTCGCTAAAGTGATTTGGCAATGAGCGATTCGTTCGTCGCTAAAGTGAGATTTGGCAATGAGCGGTCGTTCGTCGCTAAAGTGATTTGGCAATGAGCGGTCGTTAAATTCGCTAAAGTGATTTGGCAATGAGCGGTCGTTCGTCGCTAAAGTGATTTGGCAATGAGCGATTCGTTCGTCGCTAAAGTGATTTGGCAATGAGCGGTCGTTTCGTCGCTAAAAAGTGATTTGGCAATGAGCGGTGGTTCGTCGCGTAAAGCTGGCAAAAGTGAGTTGGCAATGAGCGGTCGTTAAATTCGCTAAAGTGATTTGGCAATGAGCGGTCGTTCGTCGCTAAAGTGATTTGGCAATGAGCGGTCGTTCGTCGCTAAAGTGATTTGGCAATGAGCGGTCGTTCGTCGCTAAAGTGAGTTGGCAATGAGCGGTCGTTAAATTCGCTAAAGTGAGTTGGCAATGAGCGGTCGTTCGTCGCTAAAGTGATTTGGCAATGAGCGGTCGTTCGTCGCTAAAGTGATTTGGCAATGAGTCGTTCGTTCGTCGCTAAAGTGAGTTGGCAATGAGCGGTCGTTCGTCGCTAAAGTGATTTGGCAATGAGCGGTGGATTTTCGTCGCTAAAGTGATTTTTGGCAATGAGCGGTCGTTTCGTCGCTAAAGTGAGTTTGGCAATGAGCGGTGGTTCGTCGCTAAAGTGATTTGGCAATGAGCGGTCGTTCGTCGCTAAAGTGATTTGGCAATGAGCGATTCGTTCGTCGCTAAAGTGATTTGGCAATGAGCGTTCGTTCGTCGCTAAAAGTGATTTGGCAATGAGCGGTCGTTTCGTCGCTAAAGTGAGTTGGCAATGAGCGGTCGTTAAATTCGCTAAAGTGATTTGGCAATGAGCGGTGATTTTCGTCGCTAAAGTGATTTGGCAATGAGCGGTCGTTCGTCGCTAAAGTGAGTTGGCAATGAGCGGTGGTTTCGTCGCTAAAGTGAGTTTGGCAATGAGCGGTCGTTCGTCGCTAAAGTGAGTTTGGCAATGAGCGGTCGATTCGTCGCTAAAGTGAGTTGGCAATGAGCGGTGGTTAAATCGTCGCTAAAGTGATTTGGCAATGAGCGATTCGTTGTTCGTCGCTAAAGTGAGTTGGCAATGAGCGGTCGTTAAATTCGCTAAAGTGATTTGGCAATGAGCGGTGGTTCGTCGCTAAATGATTTGGCAATAAAGCGATTTGCAATTAGCGGTCGCTAAAGTGCTAAATTTGGCAATGAGCGATTCGTTCGTCGCTAAAGTGATTTGGCAATGAGCGGTTGGTTCGTCGCTAAAGTGATTTGGCAATGAGCGATGCGTCGTTCGTCGCTAAAAGTGATTTGGCAATGAGCGATTCGTTCGTCGCTAAAAGTGATTTGGCAATGAGCGGTCGTTCGTCGCTAAAGTGAGTTGGCAATGAGCGGTCGTTCGTCGCTAAAGTGATTTGGCAATGAGCGGTCGTTCGTCGCTAAAAGTGATTTTGGCAATGAGCGGTGGTTCGTCGCTAAAGTGATTTGGCAATATGAGCGATCGTTCGTTCGTCGCTAAAGTGATTTGGCAATGAGCGGTCGTTTCGTCGCTAAAGTGATTTGGCAATGAAGCGTTCGTTTCGCTTCGCTAAAGTGAGTTGGCAATGAGCGGTGGTTTTCGTCGCTAAAGTGATTTGGCAATGAGCGGTGGTTTCGTCGCTAAAGTGATTTGGCAATGAGCGGTCGTTCGTCGCTAAAGTGATTTGGCAATGAGCGGTCGTTTCGTCGCTAAAGTGATTTGGCAATGAGCGGTCGTTCGTCGCTAAAGTGATTTGGCAATGAGCGATTCGTTCGTCGCTAAAGTGAGTTGGCAATGAGCGGTCGTTCGTCGCTAAAGTGATTTGGCAATGAGCGGTCGTTCGTCGCTAAAGTGATTTGGCAATGAGCGGTCGTTCGTCGCTAAAGTGATTTGGCAATGAGCGGTCGTTCGTCGCTAAAAGTGATTTGGCAATGAGCGTGGTTTCGTCGCTAAAGTGATTTGGCAATGAGCGGTCTTTCGTCGCTAAAGTGAGTTGGCAATGAGCGGTTGGTTCGTCGCTAAAAAGTGATTTGGCAATGAGCGGTCGTTTCGTCGCTAAAGTGATTTGGCAATGAGCGGTCGTTCGTCGCTAAAGTGATTTGGCAATGAGCGGTCGTTCGTCGCTAAAAGTGATTTGGCAATGAGCGATTCGTTCGTCGCTAAAGTGATTTGGCAATGAGCGATTCGTTCGTCGCTAAAGTGATTTGGCAATGAGCGGTCGTTCGTCGCTAAAGTGATTTGGCAATGAGCGGTGGTTTCGTCGCTAAAGTGATTTGGCAATGAGCGGTCGTTAAAATGATTCGCTAAAGTGATTTGGCAATGAGCGGTCGTTCGTCGCTAAAGTGAGTTGGCAATGAAGCGAGCGGTCGTTAAAGTGATTTCGCTAAAGTGATTTGGCAATGAGCGATTGGATTCGTCGCTAAAGTGATTTGGCAATGAGCGGTCGAGCGCTAAAGTGAGTTTTGGCAATGAGCGGTTCGTTCGCTAAAGTGATTTGGCAATGAGCGGTCGTTTCGTCGCTAAAGTGATTTGGCAATGAGCGGTGGTTCGTCGCTAAAGTGATTTGGCAATGAGCGGTCGTTCGTCGCTAAAGTGATTTGGCAATGAGCGGTCGTTCGTCGCTAAAGTGATTTGGCAATGAGCGGTCGTTCGTCGCTAAAGTGATTTGGCAATGAGCGGTCGTTTCGTCGCTAAAGTGATTTGGCAATGAGCGGTCGTTCGCTAAAGCTAAAAGTGAGTTGGCAATGAGCGATTGGCAATGAAAATTCGTCGCTAAAGTGAGTTTGGCAATGAGCGGTCGTTCGTCGCTAAAGTGATTTGGCAATGAGCGGTCGTTCGTCGCTAAAGTGATTTGGCAATGAGCGGTCGTTTTCGTCGCTAAAGTGATTTGGCAATGAGCGGTCGTTAAATTCGTCGCTAAAGTGAGTTAAGCAATGAGCGATTCGTCGTTCGTCGCTAAAAGTGATTTGGCAATGAGCGATTCGTTCGTCGCTAAAGTGATTTGGCAATGAGCGGTCGTCGATTCGCTAAAGTGATTTGGCAATGAGCGGTCGTTCGTCGCTAAAGTGATTTGGCAATGAGCGATTCGTTCGTCGCTAAAAGTGATTTGGCAATGAGCGGTCGTTCGTCGCTAAAAGTGATTTGGCAATGAGCGGTTCGTTTCGTCGCTAAAGTGATTTGGCAATGAGCGGTCGTTCGTCGCTAAAAAGTGATTTGGCAATGAGCGGTCGTTTCGTCGCTAAAGTGATTTGGCAATGAGCGGTCGTTTCGTCGCTAAAGTGATTTGGCAATGAGCGGTCGTTAAATTCGCTAAAGTGAAGCAATGAGCGTTGGCAATGCTAAAGTGATTTGGCAATAAAATTCGCTAAAGTGATTTGGCAATGAGCGGTCGTTTCGTCGCTAAAGTGATTTGGCAATGAGCGGTCGTTAAATTCGCTAAAGTGATTTGGCAATGAGCGGTGGTTCGTCGCTAAAGTGATTTGGCAATGAGCGATTCGTTTCGTCGCTAAAGTGAGTTGGCAATGAGCGGTCGTTCGTCGCTAAAGTGATTTGGAAATGAGCGTTCGTTCGCTCGCTAAAGTGATTTGGCAATGAGCGGTCGTTCGTCGCTAAAGTGAGTTTGGCAATGAGCGGTCGATTCGTCGCTAAAGTGATTTGGCAATGAGCGGTCGTTCGTCGCTAAAGTGATTTGGCAATGAGCGGTCGTTTCGTCGCTAAAAAAGTGATTTGGCAATGAGCGGTCGTTAAATTTCGTCGCTAAAGTGATTTGGCAATGAGCGGTCGTTCGTCGCTAAAGTGATTTGGCAATGAGCGGTCGTTCGTCGCTAAAGTGATTTGGCAATGAGCGGTCGTTAAATTCGCTAAAGTGATTTGGCAATGAGCGGTCGTTCGTCGCTAAAGTGATTTGGCAATGAGCGGTCGTTTCGTCGCTAAAGTGATTTGGCAATGAGCGGTCGTTCGTCGCTAAAGTGATTTGGCAATGAGCGGTCGTTTAAATTCGCTAAAAGTGATTTGGCAATGAGCGGTTCGTCGCTAAAGTGATTTCGCAATGAGCGGTCGTCGCTCGCTAAAGTGAGTTTTGGCAATGAGCGGTCGTTCGTCGCTAAAGTGATTTGGCAATGAGCGGTCGTTTCGTCGCTAAAGTGATTTGGCAATGAGCGGTCGTTCGTCGCTAAAGTGAGTTGGCAATGAGCGGTCGTTAAATTCGCTAAAGTGAGTTGGCAATGAGCGGTCGTTCGTCGCTAAAGTGATTTGGCAATGAGCGGTGGTTCGTCGCTAAAAAGTGATTTGGCAATGAGCGATTCGTTCGTCGCTAAAGTGATTTGGCAATGAGCGGTCGTTCGTCGCTAAAAGTGATTTGGCAATGAGCGAGCGTTCGTTAAAGTGAGTTCGCAATGAGCGTGATTTAAAAAGTGCAATGAGCGGTCGTTTCGTCGCTAAAGTGTTTGGCAATGAGCGATTCGTTTCGTCGCTAAAGTGATTTGGCAATGAGCGGTCGTTCGTCGCTAAAGTGATTTGGCAATGAGCGGTCGTTAAATTAAGCTAAAAAGTGATTTGGCAATGAGCGATTCGTTCGTCGCTAAAGTGATTTGGCAATGAGCGGTCGTTCGTCGCTAAATGAGCAATGAGCGGTTTAAATTCGCTAAAGTGAGTTTGGCAATGAGCGGTCGTTTCGTCGCTAAAGTGATTTGGCAATGAGCGGTCGTTTCGTCGCTAAAGTGATTTGGCAATGAGCGGTCGTTTCGTCGCTAAAGTGATTTGGCAATGAGCGGTCGTTCGTCGCTAAAGTGATTTTGGCAATGAGCGGTCGTTCGTCGCTAAAGTGATTTGGCAATGAGCGGTCGTTCGTCGCTAAAGTAAAAGTGCAATGCAATGAGCGTTCGTTCGTCGCTAAAGTGATTTGGCAATGAGCGGTCGTTTCGTCGCTAAAGTGATTTGGCAATGAGCGGTCGTTCGTCGCTAAAGTGAGTTGGCAATGAGCGGTCGTTCGTCGCTAAAAGTGATTTGGCAATGAAGTCGTTAAATTCGTCGCTAAAGTGAGTTTGGCAATGAGCGGTCGTTCGTCGCTAAAGTGATTTGGCAATGAGCGGTCGTTTCGTCGCTAAAGTGATTTGGCAATGAGCGGTCGTTTCGTCGCTAAAAAAAGTGATTTGGCAATGAGCGATTCGTTCGTCGCTAAAGTGATTTGGCAATGAGCGATTCGTTCGTCGCTAAAGTGATTTGGCAATGAGCGGTCGTTCGTCGCTAAAGTGATTTGGCAATGAGCGAGCGATTCGTTCGTCGATTTAAAGTGATTTGGCAATGAGCGATTTCGTCGCTAAAGTGATTTGGCAATGAGCGGTCGTTTCGTAAAGCTAAAGTGAGCGAATGAGCGTGGATTTCGTCGCTAAAGTGATTTGGCAATGAGCGGTCGTTCGTCGCTAAAGTGATTTGGCAATGAGCGGTCGTTTCGTCGCTAAAGTGATTTGGCAATGAGCGGTCGTTCGTCGCTAAAAAGTGATTTGGCAATGAGCGGTCGTTCGTCGCTAAAGTGAGTTTGGCAATGAGCGTGTCGTTAAAATTCGCTAAAGTGATTTGGCAATGAGCGATTCGTTAAATTCGTCGCTAAAGTGATTTGGCAATGAGCGGTCGTTCGTCGCTAAAGTGATTTGGCAATGAGCGGTCGTTCGTCGCTAAAGTGATTTGGCAATGAGCGGTCGTTTCGTCGCTAAAAAGTGATTTTGGCAATGAGCGGTCGTTCGTCGCTAAAGTGAGTTGGCAATGAGCGGTCGTTCGTCGCTAAAGTGATTTGGCAATGAGCGATTCGTTTCGTCGCTAAAGTGATTTGGCAATGAGCGGTCGTTTCGTCTAAAAAGTGATTTGGCAATGAGCGATTCGTTTCGTCGCTAAAGTGATTTGGCAATGAGCGGTCGTTTCGTCGCTAAAGTGATTTGGCAATGAGCGGTCGTTCGTCGCTAAAGTGAGTTTGGCAGCGAGCGTCGCTTGGTTCGTCGCTAAAGTGAGTTTGGCAATGAGCGTTCGATTCGTCGCTAAAGTGATTTGGCAATGAGCGGTCGTTAAATTCGCTAAAAGATGAGTTGGCAATGAGCGGTCGTTTCGTCGCTAAAGTGATTTGGCAATGAGCGGTCGTTAGCTAAAGTGATTTGGCAATGAGCGGTCGTTCGTCGCTAAAGTGAGTTTTGGCAATGAGCGTGGTTTCGTCGCTAAAGTGATTTGGCAATGAGCGGTCGTTCGTCGCTAAAGATTGGCAATGCAATGAGCGGTCGTTAAATTCGCTAAAGTGATTTGGCAATGAGCGGTTCGTTCGTAAAGCTAAAGTGAGTTTGGCAATGAGCGTTCGTTGAGCGTCGCTAAAAGTGATTTGGCAATGAGCGGTCGTTCGTCGCTAAAGTGATTTGGCAATGAGCGGTCGTTAAATTCGTCGCTAAAGTGATTTGGCAATGAGCGATTCGTTTCGTCGCTAAAGTGATTTGGCAATGAGCGGTCGTTCGTCGCTAAAGTGATTTGGCAATGAAGCGTCGTTTCGTCGCTAAAGTGATTTGGCAATGAGCGTTCGTTCGTCGCTAAAGTGATTTGGCAATGAGCGGTGGTTTCGTCGCTAAAGTGATTTGGCAATGAGCGGTGTTTTCGTCGCTAAAGTGATTTGGCAATGAGCGGTCGTTCGTCGCTAAAAAGTGAGTTTGGCAATGAGCGGTCGTTTCGTCGCTAAAAAGTGATTTGGCAATGAGCGATTCGTTCGCTAAAGTGATTTGGCAAATGAGCGGGTCGTTCGTCGCTAAAGTGAGTTTGGCAATGAGCGGTCGTTCGTTCGTCGCTAAAAAGTGAGTTGGCAATGAAGCGGTCGTTCGTCGCTAAAGTGATTTGGCAATGAGCGGTCGTTTCGTCGCTAAAAAGTGATTTGGCAATGAGCGGTCGTTCGTCGCTAAAAGTGATTTGGCAATGAGCGGTCGTTTCGTCGCTAAAAGTGAGGCAAGCAATGAGCGTTCGTTCGTCGCTAAAGTGAGCAATGAGCGGTTTTCGTCGCTAAAGTGATTTGGCAATGAGCGGTCGTTCGTCGCTAAAGTGATTTGGCAATGAGCGGTCGTTCGTCGCTAAAGTGAGTTGGCAATGAGCGGTCGTTCGTCGCTAAAGTGATTTGGCAATGAGCGGTCGTTTCGTCGCTAAAGTGATTTGGCAATGAGCGGTCGTTAAATCGCTCTTAAAGTGAGCTAAAGTGAGTTGGCAATGAGCGATTTCGTTCGTCGCTAAAGTGATTTGGCAATGAGCGGTGGTTTTCGTCGCTAAAGTGATTTGGCAATGAGCGATTCGTTTCGTCGCTAAAGTGATTTGGCAATGAGCGGTCGTTTCGTCGCTAAAAAAGTGATTTGGCAATGAGCGGTCGTTTCGTCGCGCTAAAAGTGATTTGGCAATGAGCGGTTCGTTCGTCGCTAAAGTGATTTGGCAATGAGCGGTCGTTCGTCGCTAAAGTGATTTGGCAATGAGCGGTCGCGTCGCTAAAGTGATTTGGCAATGAGCGATGCGTAAAAAAGTGATTTGGCAATGAGCGGTCGTTCGTCGCTAAAAAGTGATTTGGCAATGAGCGGTCGTTTCGTCGCTAAAGTGATTTGGCAATGAGCGGTTCGTTCGTCGCTAAAGTGATTTGGCAATGAGCGGTCGTTCGTCGCTCGCTAAAGTGATTTGGCAATGAGCGGTGGTTTCGTCGCTAAAGTGATTTTTGCAATGAGCGGTCGTTCGTCGCTAAAGTGAGTTGGCAATGAGCGGTCGTTCGTCGCTAAAGTGATTTGGCAATGAGCGGTCGTTCGTCGCTAAAGTGATTTGGCAATGAGCGGTCGTTTCGTCGCTAAAGTGATTTGGCAATGAGCGGTCGTTAAATTCGCTAAAGTGAGTTGGCAAAAGTTGTCGCTAAAGTGAGTTTGGCAATGAGCGGTCGTTCGTCGCTAAAAAGTGAGTTTGGCAATGAGCGGTCGTTTCGTCGCTAAAAAGTGATTTGGCAATGAGCGGTCGTTTCGTCGCGTAAAGTGATTTGGCAATGAGTGTCGTTTTCGCTAAAAGTGAGTTGCAATGAGCGGTCGTTTCGTCGCTAAAGTGATTTGGCAATGAGCGATTCGTTCGTCGCTAAAGTGATTTGGCAATGAGCGGTCGTTCGTCGCTAAAGTGATTTGGCAATGAGCGGTCGTTCGTCGCTAAAGTGAGTTGGCAATGAGCGATTCGTTAAAATTCGCGCTAAAGTGATTTGGCAATGAGCGGTGGTTCGTTCGCTAAAAGTGATTTGGCAATGAGCGGTCGTTTCGTCGCTAAAGTGATTTGGCAATGAGCGGTCGTTCGTCGCTAAAGTGAGTTTAAATAAAGTGCGGTTCGTCGCAGCTAAAGCGATTGGCAATGAGCGGTCGCTAAAAAGTGATTTGGCAATGAGCGGTCGTTCGTCGCTAAAGTGATTTGGCAATGAGCGGTCGTTTCGTCGCTAAAGTGATTTGGCAATGAGCGATTCGTTTCGTCGCTAAAGTGATTTGGCAATGAGCGATTCGTTCGTGATTAAAAAGTGATTTGGCAATGAGCGGTCGTTAAATTCGCTAAAAAGTGAGTTGGCAATGAGCGGTCGTTCGTCGCTAAAGTGATTTGGCAATGAGCGGTGGATTCGTTTCGCTCGCTAAAGTGATTTGGCAATGAGCGGTCGTTCGTCGCTAAAAGTGAGTTTGGCAATGAGCGGTGGTTCGTCGCTAAAGTGATTTGGCAATGAGCGATTCGTTAAAATTCGCTAAAGTGATTTGGCAATGACGGTTGTTATTTCGTCGCTAAAAGTGTTTGGCAATGAGCGGTCGTTCGTCGCTAAAAAGTGAGTTGGCAATGAGCGTTTCGTTAAAGATTTGGCAATAAAGTGAGTTGCTAAAATGAGGCAATGAGCGTTCGTTCGTCGCTAAAGTGATTTGGCAATGAGCGGTGGTTCGTCGCTAAAAGTGATTTGGCAATGAGCGGTCGTTCGTCGCTAAAGTGATTTGGCAATGAGCGGTCGTTCGTCGCTAAAAAGTGAGTTTGGCAATGAGCGGTCGTTCGTCGCTAAAAAGTGATTTGGCAATGAGCGATTCGTTCGTCGCTAAAAGTGAGTTGGCAATGAGCGGTCGTTCGTCGCTAAAGTGATTTGGCAATGAGCGGTCGTTCGTCGCTAAAGTGATTTGGCAATGAGCGATTCGTTTCGTCGCTAAAGTGATTTGGCAATGAGCGGTCGTTCGTCGCTAAAGTGATTTGGCAATGAGCGGTCGTTCGTCGCTAAAGTGATTTGGCAATGAGCGGTCGTTAAATCGCTAAAAAGTGATTTGGCAATGAGCGGTCGTTAAATTCGCTAAAGTGATTTGGCAATGAGCGGTCGTTTCGTCGCTAAAGTGATTTGGCAATGAGCGGTCGTTTCGTCGCTAAAGTGAGTTTGGCAATGAGCGGTGTCGTTCGTCGCTAAAGTGATTTGGCAATGAGCGGTCGTTTCGTCGCTAAAGTGATTTGGCAATGAGCGGTCGTTCGTCGCTAAAGTGATTTGGCAATGAGCGGTTCGTTCGTCGCTAAAGTGATTTGGCAATGAGCGGTCGTTTCGTCGCTAAAGTGATTTGGCAATGAGCGGTCGTTTCGTCGCTAAAGTGAGTGGCAATGCAATGAGCGTTCGTTCGTAAAGTGATTTAAAAGTGATTTCGCTAAATGAGCGATTCGTTCGTCGCTAAAGTGATTTGGCAATGAGCGTCGTTTTCGTCGCTAAAGTGATTGGCAATGAGCGATTCGTTCGTCGTTAAAGTGATTTGGCAATGAAGCGTTGATTCGTCGCTAAAGTGAGTTAGCAATGAGCGAGCGCGTTCGTTCGCTAAAGCTAAAAGTGAGTTGGCAATGAGCGGTTCGTTCGTCGCTAAAGTGATTTAATGCAATGAGCGATTCGTTCGTCGCTAAAGTGATTTGGCAATGAGCGGTCGTTTCGTCGCTAAAGTGATTTGGCAATGAGCGGTCGTTCGTCGCTAAAGTGATTTGGCAAATGAGCGGTCGTTCGTCGCTAAAAAGTGATTTTGGCAATGAGCGATTGGCAATCGCTAAAGTGAGTTGGCAATGAGCGGTCGTTCGTCGCTAAAGTGATTTGGCAATGAGCGGTCGTTAAATTCGCTAAAGTGAGTTTGGCAATGAGCGGTCGTTCGTCGCTAAAGTGATTTGGCAATGAGCGGTCGTTCGTCGCTAAAGTGATTTGGCAATGAGCGGTCGTTCGTCGCTAAAGTGATTTGGCAATGAGCGATGGTCGTTTCGTCGCTAAAGTGATTTGGCAATGAGCGGTCGTTCGTCGCTAAAAAGTGATTTGGCAATGAGCGTTCGTTCGTCGCTAAAGTGAGATTTAAGCAATGAGCGATTCGTTTCGTCGCTAAAAAGTGATTTGGCAATGAGCGTTCGTTTCGTCGCTAAAAGTGATTTGGCAATGAGCGGTCGATTCGTCGCTAAAGTGATTTGGCAATGAGCGGTCGTTTCGTCGCTAAAGTGATTTGGCAATGAGCGGTCGTTCGTCGCTAAAGTGATTTGGCAATGAGCGGTCGTTAAATCGTCGCTAAAGTGATTTGGCAATGAGCGGTCGTTTCGTCGCTAAAGTGAGTTGGCAATGAGCGGTCGTTAAATTCGCTAAAGTGATTTGGCAATGAGCGGTCGTTCGTCGCTAAAGTGATTTGGCAATGAGCGGTCGTTCGTCGCTAAAAAGTGATTTGGCAATGAGCGTTCGTTCGTCGCTAAAAGTTGGCAATGAATGAGCGTTCGTTCGTCGCTAAAGTGATTTGGCAATGAGCGGTCGTTCGTGCTAAAGTGAGTTGGCAATGAGCGGTCGTTAAATTCGCTAAAGTGATTTGGCAATGAGCGGTCGTTAAATTGCGCTAAAGTGATTTGGCAATGTGAGTTCGTCAATAAAGTGATTTTCGTGAGCGTAAGCTAAAAGTAAAATTTGGCAATGAGCGATTCGTTTAAAGATTCGCTAAAGTGAGTTGGCAATGAGCGGTCGTTCGTCGCTAAAGTGATTTGGCAATGAGCGTTCGTTCGTCGCTAAAAAGTGAGTTGGCAATGAGCGATTCGTTCGTCGCTAAAGTGATTTGGCAATGAGCGGTCGTTCGTCGCTAAAGTGATTTGGCAATGAGCGGTCGTTCGCGCTAAAAAGTGATTTGGCAATGAGCGGTCGTTCGTCGCTAAAGTGAGTTGGCAATGAGCGTCGTTCGTCGCTAAAGTGATTTGGCAATGAGCGATTCGTTTTCGTCGCTAAAGTGATTTGGCAATGAGCGGTCGTTCGTCGCTAAAGTGATTTGGCAATGAGCGGTCGTTTCGTCGCTAAAGTGAGTTTGGCAATGAGCGGTCGTCGTTCGTCGCTAAAGTGATTTGGCAATGAGCGGTCGTTCGTCGCTAAAGTGATTTGGCAATGAGCGGTCGTTTCGTCGCTAAAGTGATTTGGCAATGAGCGGTCGTTCGTCGCTAAAAAGTGATTTGGCAATGAGCGATTCGTTAAATCGCTAAAGTGATTTGGCAAATGCGATTCGTTCGTCGCTAAAGTGATTTGGCAATGAGCGGTCGTTTCGTCGCTAAAGTGATTTGGCAATGAGCGGTCGTTCGTCGCTAAAGTGATTTGGCAATGAGCGATTCGTTTCGTCGCTAAAAAGTGATTTGGCAATGAGCAATGCTAAAGTGATTTGGCAAGCGTCGTTCGTCGCTAAAGTGATTTGGCAATGAGCGGTCGTTCGTCGCTAAAGTGAGTTTGGCAATGAGCGGTCGTTCGTCGCTAAAGTGAGTTGGCAATGAGCGATTCGTTTCGTCGCTAAAGTGATTTGGCAATGAGCGGTCGTTCGTCGCTAAAAAGTGATTTGGCAATGAGCGGTCGTTAAATTCGCTAAAGTGATTTGGCAATGAGCGATTCGTTCGTTAAGCTAAAAAAGTGATTTGGCAATGAGCGGTCGTTCGTCGCTAAAAGTGATTTGGCAATGAGCGATTCGTTCGTCGCTAAAGTGATTTGGCAATGAGCGGTCGTTCGTCGCTAAAGTGAGTTTGGCAATGAGCGGTTCGTTCGTCGCTAAAGTGATTTGGCAATGAGTCGTTCGTCGCTAAAGTGATTTGCTAAAGTTCGTCGCTAAAGTGAATGAGCAATGAGCGGTCGATTCGCTAAAGTGATTTGGCAATGAGCGGTCGTTTTCGTCGCTAAAGTGATTTGGCAATGAGCGGTCGTTAAATTCGCTAAAGTGATTTGGCAATGAGCGATTCGTTCGTCGCTAAAAGTGATTTGGCAATGAGCGGTCGTTTCGTCGCTAAAAAGTGAGCAATGAAAGCAATAAAGCGATTTCGATTTTCGCTAAAGTGAGTTGGCAATGAAGCGGTCGTTCGATTCGCTAAAGTGATTTGGCAATGAGCGGTGGTTTCGTCGCTAAAGTGATTTGGCAATGAGCGATTCGTTCGTCGCTAAAGTGATTTGGCAATGAGCGATTCGTTCGTCGCTAAAGTGATTTGGCAATGAGCGGTCGTTCGTCGCTAAAGTGATTTGGCAATGAGCGATTCGTTTCGTCGCTAAAGTGAGTTTGGCAATGAGCGATTCGTTAAATTCGCTAAAGTGAGTTGGCAATGAGCGTCGTTAAATTCGTCGCTAAAGTGAGTTTGGCAATGAGCGGTTCGTTGGCGCTAAAGTGATTTGGCAATGAGCGGTCGTTCGTCGCTAAAGTGATTTGGCAATGAGCGGTCGTTCGTCGCTAAAGTGATTTGGCAATGAGCGGTCGTTTCGTAAAGCTAAAGTGATTTGGCAATGAGCGATTCGTTTCGTCGCTAAAGTGATTTGGCAATGAGCGGTCGTTCGTCGCTAAAGTGATTTGGCAATGAGCGATTCGTTCGTCGCTAAAAAGTGATTTGGCAATGAGCGTCGTTCGTCGCTAAAAAGTGAGTTAGCAATGAGCGGTCGTTCGTCGCTAAAGTGATGGCAATGCAAAGCGGAGTTCGATTCGCTCGTAAAGTTTTGATTTAAATGAGCGTTCGGCAATCGCTAAAGTGAGATTTGGCAATAAAGCGTTCGTAATTCGCTAAATTTGAGTTGGCAATGAGCGGTCGTTCGTCGCTAAAGTGATTTGGCAATGAGCGGTCGTTCGTCGCTAAAGTGATTTGGCAATGAGCGATTCGTTCGTCGCTAAAGTGATTTGGCAATGAGCGGTTCGTTCGTCGCTAAAGTGATTTGGCAATGAGCGATTCGTTCGTCGCTAAAGTGATTTGGCAATGAGCGGTCGTTCGTCGCTAAAGTGAGAGGCAATGAGCGGTCGTTCGTCGCTAAAGTGAGCAATGCAATGAGCGGTCGTTCGTCGCTAAAGTGATTTGGCAATGAGCGGTCGTTCGTCGCTAAAGTGAGTTGGCAATGAGCGATTCGTTTCGTCGCTAAAGTGATTTGGCAATGAGCGGTCGTTCGTCGCTAAAGTGATTTGGCAATGAGCGGTCGTTCGTCGCTAAAGTGAGTTTTGGCAATGAGTCGTTCGTCGCTAAAGTGATTTAAAATGAGCGCTAAAAGTGATTTAGCAATGAGCGGTGGTTTCGTAAAAGCTAAAGTGATTTGGCAATGAGCGATTCGTTCGTCGCTAAAGTGATTTGGCAATGAGCGGTTCGTTCGTCGCTAAAGTGATTTGGCAATGAGCGGTCGTTTCGTCGCTAAAGTGATTTGGCAATGAGCGGTGGTTCGTCGCTAAAAAGTGATTTGGCAAATGAGCGATTCGTTCGTCGCTAAAGTGATTTGGCAATGAGCGGTCGTTTCGTCGCTAAAGTGATTTGGCAATGAGCGGTCGTTAAATTCGCTAAAAGTGATTTGGCAATGAGCGGTCGTTCGATTCGTCGCTAAAGTGATTTTTGGCAAGCGAGCGTTTCGTTTAGCTAAAAGTGAGTTGCAATGAATGAGTGATTCGTTCGGCAATAAAGCGTTGCAATGAGCGTCGCTAAAAGTGATTAAGCAATGAGCGGTCGTTTCGTCGCTAAAGTGATTTGGCAATGAGCGGTCGTTCGTCGCGCTAAAGTGATTTGGCAATGAGCGTTCGTTCGTCGCTAAAGTGATTTGGCAATGAGCGGTTCGTTTCGTCGCTAAAGTGATTTGGCAATGAGCGGTCGTTCGTCGCTAAAGTGATTTGGCAATGAGCGATTCGTTCGTCGCTAAAAAAAGTGATTTGGCAATGAGCGATTTCGTTAAAGTGATTCGCTAAAGTGATTTGTTAGCAATGAGCGATTCGTTCGTCGCTAAAGTGATTTGGCAATGAGCGGTCGTTCGTCGCTAAAAGTGATTTGGCAATGAGCGATTCGTTCGTCGCTAAAGTGATTTGGCAAATGAGCGTTCGTTCGTCGCTAAAGTGATTTGGCAATGAGCGGTGTCGTTAAATTCGCTAAAGTGAAAGCAATGAGCGCGTTCGTTCGTCGCTAAAGTGATTTGGCAATGAGCGGTGGTTAAATAAAGCTAAAGTGATTTGGCAATGAGCGGTCGTTTCGTCGCTAAAGTGATTTGGCAATGAGCGGTCGTTCGTCGCTAAAGTGATTTGCAATGAGCGGTCGTTTCGTCGCTAAAGTGATTTGGCAATGAGCGATTCGTTTCGTCGCTAAAAAGTGATTGAGCAATGAGCGATTTCGTTAAAGTGATTAAGCTAAAGTGAGTTGGCAATGAGCGATTGCAATTTCGTCGCTAAAGTGAGTTTGGCAATGAGCGGTCGTTCGTCGCTAAAGTGATTTGGCAATGAGCGATTCGTTCGTCGCTAAAGTGATTTGGCAATGAGCGGTCGTTAAATTCGCTAAAGTGAGTTTGGCAATGAGCGGTGTTAAATTCGCTAAAGTGATTTGGCAATGAGCGGTCGTTCGTCGCTAAAGTGAGTTTGGCAATGAGCGATTCGTTTCGTCGCTAAAGTGATTTGGCAATGAGCGGTCGTTCGTCGCTAAAGTGATTTGGCAATGAGCGGTCGTTCGTCGCTAAAGTGATTTGGCAATGAGCGCTAAAGTGATTTGGCAATGAGCGGTCGTTTCGTCGCTAAAGTGAGTTTGGCAATGAGCGGTCGTTCGTCGCTAAAGTGATTTGGCAATGAGCGAGCGGTCGTTCGCGTAAAGCTAAAAGTGATTTGGCAATGAGCGGTGTCGTTCGTCGCTAAAGTGATTTGGCAATGAGCGGTCGTTCGTCGCTAAAGTGATTTGGCAATGAGCGATTCGTTCGTCGCTAAAAGTGAGGCAAGCAATGAGCGGTCGTTTCGTCGCTAAAGTGAGTTGGCAATGAGCGTCGTTAAATTCGCTCGCTAAAGTGATTTGGCAATGAGCGATTCGTTCGTCGCTAAAAGTGATTTGGCAATGAGCGGTCGTTCGTCGCTAAAGTGATTTGGCAATGAGCGATTCGTTTCGCTAAAGCTAAAAAGTGATTTAGCAATGAGCGGTCGTTAAATTCGCTAAAAAGTGAGTTTGGCAATGAGCGATTGGTTTCGTCGCTAAAGTGATTTGGCAATGAGCGGTCGTTTCGTCGCTAAAGTGAGTTGGCAATGAGCGGTGTTTCGCTAAAGTGAAAGCGGCAATGAGCGTTAAATTTCGCTAAAGTGATTTGGCAATGAGCGAGCGGTTAAATTCGTCGCTAAAAAGTGATTTGGCAATGAGCGGTCGTTCGTCGCTAAAGTGATTTGGCAATGAGCGGTCGTTCGTCGCTAAAGTGATTTGGCAATGAAGCGGTCGGTTAAATTAAGCTAAAAAGTGATTTGGCAATGAGCGGTCGTTCGTCGCTAAAAAGTGATTTGGCAAATGAGCGGTTGTTCGTCGCTAAAGTGATTTGGCAATGAGCGATTCGTTTCGTCGCTAAAGTGATTTAAAAATGAGCGTTCGTTCGTCGCTAAAGTGATTTGGCAATGAGCGGTCGTTTCGTCGCTAAAGTGATTTGGCAATGAGCGATTCGTTCGTCGCTAAAGTGATTTGGCAATGAGCGGTCGTTCGTCGCTAAAGTGATTTGGCAATGAGCGATTCGTTCGTCGCTAAAGTGATTTGGCAATGAGCGGTCGTTTCGTCGCTAAAAGTGATTTGGCAATGAGCGGTCGTTTCGTCGCTAAAGTGATTTGGCAATGAGCGGTCGTTTCGTCGCTAAAGTGATTTGGCAATGAGCGGTCGTTCGTCGCTAAAGTGATTTGGCAATGAGCGGCGGTTCGTTCGTCGCTAAAGTGATTTGGCAATGAGCGGTCGTTAAATCGCTAAAGCTAAAGTGATTTGGCAATGAGCGGTCGTTAAATTCGCTAAAAGTGATTTGGCAATGAGCGGTCGTTCGTCGCTAAAAAGTGATTTGGCAATGAGCGATTCGTTCGTCGCTAAAGTGAGTGGCAATGAGCGTTCGTTTCGTCGCTAAAAGTGAGTTTGGCAATGAGCGATTCGTTAAATTCGCTAAAAAGTGAGTTAGCAATGAGCGGTCGTTCGTCGCTAAAGTGATTTGGCAATGAGCGGTCGTTTCGTCGCTAAAGTGATTTGGCAATGAGCGGTCGTTCGTCGCTAAAGTGATTTGGCAATGAGCGATTCGCTAAAGTGAGTTAAAGTGAGTTTCGGCAATAAAGCGATTTGGCAATGAGCGGTCGTTTCGCTAAAGTGATTTGGCAAAGCGGTGCTAAAGTGATTTGGTTGAGCGATTCGCTAAAAAGTGATTTGGCAATGAGCGGTGGTTCGTCGCTAAAGTGATTTGGCAATGAGCGATTCGTTTCGTCGCTAAAGTGATTTGGCAATGAGCGGTCGTTCGTCGCTAAAAGATTTTTGGCAATGAGCGATTTCGTTCGTAAAGTTAAAGCTGATTGAGCAATGAGCGGTCGTTAAAATTAAAGTTAAAGTGATTTAGCAATGAGCGTTGTTCGTTAAGCTAAATTTGGCAATGAGCGGTCGTTCGTCGCTAAAGTGATTTGGCAATGAGCGATTCGTTCGTCGCTAAAAGTGATTTGGCAATGAGCGATTCGTTCGTCGCTAAAGTGATTTTGGCAATGAGCGATTCGTTAAATTAAGCTAAAGTGATTTGGCAATGAGCGATTCGTTTCGTCGCTAAAGTGATTTGGCAATGAGCGGTCGTTCGTCGCTAAAAGTGAGTTGGCAATGAGCGGTCGTTCGTCGCTAAAGTGAGTTGGCAATGAGCGGTGGTTCGTCGCTAAAAAGTGATTTGGCAATGAGCGGTCGTTCGTCGCTAAAAGTGTTTTGGCAATGAGCAATGTTTCGTTAAAGCTAAAGTTAAGTTGCAATCGTCGTTAAAGTGATTGATTTGGCAATGAGCGGTCGTTAAATTCGCTAAAAGTTTGGCAATGAGCGGTCGTTCGTCGCTAAAGTGATTTGGCAATGAGCGGTCGTTCGTCGCTAAAGTGATTTGGCAATGAGCGGTCGTTCGTCGCTAAAGTGATTTGGCAATGAGCGGTCGTTTCGTCGCTAAAAAGTGATTTGGCAATGAGCGATTCGTTCGTCGCTAAAGTGATTTGGCAATGAGCGGTCGTTTCGTCGCTAAAGTGATTTGGCAATGAGCGGTCGTTCGTCGCTAAAGTGATTTGGCAATGAGCGGTCGTTCGTCGCTAAAGTGAGTTGGCAATGAAGCGTTCGTTAAATTAAAGTTAAAGTGATTTGGCAATGAGCGCGTTGGCAATGTCGCTAAAGTGATTTGAATGCGTCGTTCGTCGCTAAAGTGATTTGGCAATGAGCGATTCGTTCGTCGCTAAAGTGATTTGGCAATGAGCGGTCGTTCGTCGCTAAAGTGATTTGGCAATGAGCGATTCGTTCGTCGCTAAAGTGATTTGGCAATGAGCGGTCGTTCGTCGCTAAAAGTGATTTGGCAATGAGCGGTCGTTCGTCGCTAAAGTGATTTGGCAATGAGCGCGTCGTTCGTCGCTAAAGTGATTTGGCAAATGAGCGGTCGTTCGTCGCTAAAAAGTGATTTGGCAATGAGCGGTCGTTCGTCGCTAAAGTGATTTGGCAATGAGCGGTCGTTCGTCGCTAAAAGTGATTTGGCAATGAGCGTCGTTCGTCGCTAAAAAGTGATTTGGCAATGAGCGGTCGTTTCGTCGCTAAAAAGTGATTTGGCAATGAGCGGTCGTTCGTCGCTAAAGTGATTTGGCAATGAGCGGTCGTTCGTCGCTAAAGTGATTTGGCAATGAGCGGTCGTTTCGTCGCTAAAGTGATTTGGCAATGAGCGGTCGTTCGTCGCTAAAGTGATTTGGCAATGAGCGATTCGTTTCGTCGCTAAAGTGATTTGGCAATGAGCGGTCGTTCGTCGCTAAAGTGATTTGGCAATGAGCGCGGTCGTTCGTCGCTAAAGCTAAAATTGAGCAATGAATGAGCGGTCGTTTCGTCGCTAAAGTGAGTTGGCAATGAGCGGTCGTTAAATTCGCTAAAGTGATTTGGCAATGAGCGGTTCGTTCGTCGCTAAAGTGAGTTTGGCAATGAGCGGTCGTTTCGTCGCTAAAAAGTGATTTGGCAATGAGCGGTCGTTCGTCGCTAAAGTGATTTGGCAATGAGCGGTCGTTCGTCGCTAAAGTGATTTGGCAATGAGCGATTCGTTAAATCGCTAAAGTGATTTGGCAATGAGCGATTCGTTCGTCGCTAAAGTGATTTGGCAATGAAGCGATTCGTTAAAATTCGCTAAAGTGATTTGGCAATGAGCGGTGTTTTTCGCTAAAAAAGTGAGGCAATGCGATTCGTTAAATTCGCTAAAGTGATTTGGCAATGAAGCGGTCGTTCGTCGCTAAAGTGAGTTGGCAATGAGCGGTTCGCGTCGCTAAAAGATTTGGCAATGAGCGGTGGTTAAATTAAGCTAAAGTGATTTGGCAATGAGCGGTCGTTCGTCGCTAAAGTGAGTTGGCAATGAGCGGTCGTTAAATTCGCTAAAAAGTGATTTGGCAATGAGCGGTCGCTTCGTCGCAATGAGCGGTGCGTTGTGATTAGCAATGAGCGGTGCGTTAAATTCGCTAAAGTGATTTGGCAATGAGCGGTCGTCGTTCGTCGCTAAAAGTGATTTGGCAATGAGCGGTCGTTCGTCGCTAAAAAAAGTGATTTGGCAATGAGCGATTCGTTAAATTCGCTAAAAAGTGATTTGGCAATGAGCGATTCGTTCGTTCGTCGCTAAAGTGATTTGGCAATGAGCGGTCGTTTCGTCGCTAAAGTGATTTGGCAATGCGGTCGCGTCGCTAAAAGTGATTTGGCAATGAGCGGTCGTTTCGTCGCTAAAGTGATTTGGCAATGAAGCGATTCGTTCGTCGCTAAAGTGATTTGGCAATGAGCGGTCGTTCGTCGCTAAAGTGATTTGGCAATGAGCGGTGGATTCGTCGCTAAAGTGATTTGGCAATGAGCGGTCGTTCGTCGCTAAAGTGATTTGGCAATGAGCGGTCGTTCGTCGCTAAAGTGAGTTGGCAATGAGCGATTCGTTTCGTAAAAAAAAGTGATTTGGCAATGAATGAGCGGTTTTCGCTAAAAAAAAGTGAGCAATGAATGAGCGGTCGTTCGTCGCTAAAGTGATTTGGCAATGAGCGATTGTCGTTAAATTCGCTAAAGTGATTTGGCAATGAGCGGTCGTTCGTCGCTAAAGTGAGTTAAGCAATGAGCGATTCGTTCGCGTCGCTAAAGTGATTTGGCAATGAGCGGTCGTTTCGTCGCTAAAGTGATTTGGCAATGAGCGGTCGTTCGTTAAAAAAGTGTTTGGCAATGAGCGTCGTTAAATTCGCTAAAAGTGAGTTGGCAATGAGCGGTCGTTTCGTCGCTAAAGTGATTTGGCAATGAGCGGTCGTTCGTCGCTAAAGTGATTTGGCAATGAGCGGTCGTTTCGTCGCTAAAAGTGATTTTGGCAATGAGCGATTTCGCAAAAGTCGCTAAAGTGAGTTGGCAATGAGCGGTCGTTCGTCGCTAAAGTGATTTTTGAAGCAATGAGCGATTCGTTCGTCGCTAAAGTGATTTGGCAATGAGCGATTCGTTTCGTCGCTAAAAGTGATTTGGCAATGAGCGGTCGTTTCGTCGCTAAAGTGATTTGGCAATGAGCGGTCGTTCGTCGCTAAAGTGATTTGGCAATGAGCGGTCGTTCGATTCGTCGCTAAAGTGATTTGGCAATGAGCGGTCGTTCGTCGCTAAAGTGATTGTGATTTGGCAATGAGCGATTCGTTCGTCGCTAAAGTGATTTGGCAATGAGCGATTCGTTTCGTCGCTCGCTAAAGTGATTTGGCAATGAGCGATTCGTTCGTAAGCTAAAGTGATTTGGCAATGAGCGATTCGTTCGTCGCTAAAGTGATTTGGCAATGAGCGGTCGTTCGTTAAAAAGCTAAAAAGTGATTTGGCAATGAGCGGTCGCAATTCGTCGCTAAAGTGATTTGGCAATGAGCGGTCGTTCGTCGCTAAAGTGATTTGGCAATGAGCGGTCGTTCGTTAAAGCGCTAAAGTGATTTGGCAATGAGCGGTCGTTAATCGCTAAAGTGATTTGGCAATGAGCGATTCGTTCGTAAGCTAAAGTGAGTTGGCAATGAGCGGTGGTTAAAATTCGCTAAAGTGAGTTTGGCAATGAGCGGTCGTTCGTCGCTAAAGTGATTTGGCAATGAGCGGTCGTTCGTCGCTAAAGTGATTTGGCAATGAGCGGTCGTTTCGTCGCTAAAGTGATTTGGCAATGAGCGATTGGTTCGTTCGTCGCTTTGGCAATGAGTTGGCAATGAGCGTTGGCGTTAAAATTCGCTAAAGTGATTTGGCAATGAGCGAATGTAAAGTGAGCGGCAATGAGCGGCTAAAGTGCTAAAGTGAGTTGGCAAAGCGGTCGTTTTTCGCTAAAGTGATTTGGCAATGAGCGATTCGTTAAATTCGCTAAAAGTGATTTGGCAATGAGCGGTCGTTCGTCGCTAAAGTGATTTGGCAATGAGCGATTCGTTAAAGTCGCTAAAGTGATTTGGCAATGAGCGGTCGTTCGTCGCTAAAGTGATTTGGCAATGAGCGGTCGTTAAATTCGCTAAAGTGATTTTGGCAATGAGCGATTCGTTCGTCGCTAAAGTGATTTGGCAATGAGCGGTCGTTCGTCGCTAAAGTGATTTGGCAATGAGCGATTCGTTCGTCGCTAAAGTGAGTTGGCAATGAGCGGTCGTTCGTCGCTAAAGTGATTTGGCAATGAGCGATTGGTTTCGTCGCTAAAGTGATTTGGCAATGAGCGGTCGTTTCGTCGCTAAAAGTGATTTGGCAATGAGCGGTCGGATTAAATTCGCTAAAGTGATTTGGCAATGAGCGGTCGTTCGTCGCTAAAGTGATTTGGCAATGAGCGGTCGTTCGTCGCTAAAAAGTGAGTTGGCAATGAGCGTTAAAGTCGCTAAAAGTGATTTGGCAATGAAGTCGAATGAATTCGTTAAATTCGCTAAAGTGATTTGGCAATGAGCGTTCGCAATTGCGTTCGTTCTAAAGCTAAAGTGATTTGGCAATGAGCGATTCGTTCGTCGCTAAAAGTGATTTGGCAATGAGCGGTCGTTCGTCGCTAAAGTGAGTTGGCAATGAGCGGTCGTTTCGTCGCTAAAGTGATTTGGCAATGAGCGGTCGTTAAATCGCTAAAGTGATTTTTTGCAATGCGGTCGTTCGTCGCTAAAGTGATTTGGCAATGAGCGGTCGTTCGTCGCTAAAAGTGATTTGGCAATGAGCGGTCGTTCGTCGCTAAAGTGATTTGGCAATGAGCGGTCGTTCGTCGCTAAAGTGATTTGGCAATGAAGCGGTCGTTAAATCGCTAAAGTGATTTGGCAATGAGCGGTCGTTGTTCGTCGCTAAAGTGATTTGGCAATGAGCGGTTCGTTCGTCGCTAAAGTGATTTGGCAATGAGCGATTTCGTTCGTCGCTAAAGTGATTTGGCAATGAGCGATTCGTTTCGTCGCTAAAGTGATTTGGCAATGAGCGGTCGTTTTCGTCGCTAAAGTGATTTGGCAATGAGCGATTCGTTCGTCGCTAAAGTGATTTGGCAATGAGCGGTTCGTTCGTCGCTAAAAGTGATTTGGCAATGAGCGATTCGTTAAATTCGCTAAAGTGATTTGGCAATGAGCGGTCGTTATTTCGCTAAAGTGAGTTTGATTTGGCAATGAGCGCGTTCGTTCGCTAAAAAGTGAGCAATGAGCGGTCGTTCGTCGCTAAAGTGATTTGGCAATGAGCGGTCGTTCGTCGCTAAAAAGTGATTTGGCAATGAGCGATTGGTTAAATTCGCTAAAAGTTTTTGGCAATGAAGCGTCGTTCGTCGCTAAAAAAGTGATTTGGCAATGAGCGATTCGTTTCGTCGCTAAAGTGATTTGGCAATGAGCGGTCGTTTCGTCGCTAAAGTGATTTGGCAATGAGCGATTTCGTTCGTCGCTAAAGTGATTTGGCAATGAGCGGTCGTTCGTCGCTAAAGTGAGTTTGGCAATGAGCGGTCGTTTCGTCGTAAAAAAGTGATTTGGCAATGAATTCGTTTCGTCGCTAAAGTGATTTGGCAATGAAATTCGTTTCGTCGCTAAAGTGAGTTTTGGCAATGAAGCGATTTCGTTAAATTCTAAAAAAAGTGAGTTGGCAATGAGCGATTCGTTTCGTCGCTAAAGTGATTTGGCAATGAGAGCGGTCGTTTCGTCGCTAAGCTAAAAGTGATTTGGCAATGAGCGTCGTTCGTTCGCTAAAAAGTGATTTGGCAATGAGCGGTCGTTCGTCGCTAAAAAGTGATTTGGCAATGAGCGGTCGTTTCGTCGCTAAAGTGATTTGGCAATGAGCGGTCGTTAAATTCGCTAAAGTGATTTGGCAATGAGCGGTCGTTCGTCGTAAAAAGTGATTTGGCAATGAGCGGTCGTTCGTCGCTAAAGTGATTTGGCAATGAGCGGTCGTTTCGTCGCTAAAGTGATTTGGCAATGAGCGATTCGTTCGTCGCTAAAAAGTGATTTGGCAATGAGCGGTCGTTCGTCGTAAAGCTAAAGTGATTTTGGCAATGAGCGGTCGTTCGTCGCTAAAGTGAGTTGGCAATGAGCGGTCGTTCGTCGCTAAAGTGAGTTAGCAATGAAGATTCGTTTCGCGTCGCTAAAAAGTGAGTTGGCAATGAGCGGTCGTTCGTCGCTAAAGTGATTTGGCAATGAGCGGTCGTTTCGTCGCTAAAGTGATTTGGCAATGAGCGGTCGTTCGTCGCTAAAGTGATTTGGCAATGAGTTCGTTCGTTAAAGTAAAGCTAAAAAGTGAGTTAGCAATGAGCGGTCGTTAAATTATAAGCTAAAAAAGAAGTGAGCAATGCAATGAGCGGTCGTTAAAAAGCTAAAAAGTGATTTGGCAATGAATGAGCGATTCGTTCGCTAAAGCTAAAGTTGCAATGAGCGGTTCGTTCGTCGCTAAAGTGAGCGCAATGAAATTCGTTCGCTCGCTAAAGTGATTTGGCAATGAGCGGTTCGTTCGTCGCTAAAGTGATTTGGCAATGAGCGATTCGTTTCGTCGCTAAAGTGATTTGGCAATGAGCGATTCGTTAAATTCGCTAAAAAGTGATTTGGCAATGAGCGGTCGTTTCGTCGCTAAAGTGATTTGGCAATGAGCGTTCGTTCGTCGCTAAAGTGATTTAGCAATGAGCGGTGGTTAATTAAAGCTAAAAAGTGAGTTGGCAATGAGCGATTCGTTTCGTCGCTAAAGTGATTTGGCAATGAGCGGTCGTTCGTCGCTAAAGTGATTTGGCAATGAGCGGGTCGGTGGAGTCGCTAAAGTGCTAAAAAGTGAGTTTGGCAATGAGCGGTCGTTCGTCGCTAAAGTGATTTGGCAATGAGCGGTCGTTTCGCGTCGCTAAAGTGATTTGGCAATGAGCGGTTCGTTAAATTAAGCTAAAGTGAAAATGATTTGGCATTCGCTAAAAGTGATTTGGCAATGAGCGGTCGTTTCGTCGCTGAGTTGGCAATGAGCGATTCGTTCGTCGCTAAAGTGATTTGGCAATGAGCGGTCGTTAAATTCGCTAAAGTGATTTAAAGCAATTTGAGCGTTGGCAATGAGCGTTCGTTCGTCGCTAAAGTGATTTGGCAATGAGCGGTCGTTCGTAAAGCTAAAAGTGATTTGGCAATGAGCGGTCGTTAAATTCGCTAAAGTGATTTGGCAATGAGCGATTCGTTCGTCGCTAAAAAGTGATTTGGCAATGAGCGTTCGTTCGTCGCTAAAGTGATTTGGCAATGAGCGGTCGTTAAATTCGCTAAAAGTGATTTGGCAATGAGCGATTCGTTCGTCGCTAAAGTGATTTGGCAATGAGCGGTCGTTCGTCGCTAAAAGTGAGTTTGGCAATGAGCGGTCGTTAAATTAAAGCTAAAGTGATTTGGCAATGAGCGGTCGTTTCGTCGCTAAAGTGATTTGGCAATGAGCGATTCGTTTCGTCGCTAAAGTGATTTGGCAATGAGCGATTCGTTTCGTCGCTAAAGTGATTTGGCAATGAGCGGTCGTTCGTCGCTAAAAGTGATTTGGCAATGAGCGGTCGTTCGTCGCTAAAGTGATTTGGCAATGAGCGGTCGTTTCGTCGCTAAAGTGATTTGGCAATGAGCGATTCGTTCGTCGCTAAAAATTTGAGCAATGAGCGTCGCAATGAGCTAAAGTGATTTGGCAATGAGCGGTCGTCGCTAAAGTGATTTGGCAATGAGCGATTCGTTAAATTCGTCGCTAAAGTGATGAGTTGGCAATGAGCGTCGTTCGTTCGTCGCTAAAGTGATTTGGCAATGAGCGTTCGTTCGTCGCTAAAGTGATTTGGCAAAGCGGTCGTTTCGCTAAAGTGAGCAATGAGCGGTCGTTCGTCGCTAAAGTGATTTGGCAATGAGCGTCGTTTCGTCGCTCGCTAAAGTGAGTTGGCAATGAGCGATTCGTTCGTCGCTAAAAGTGATTTGGCAATGAGCGGTCGTTTCGTCGCTAAAGTGATTTGGCAATGAGCGATTTCGTTTCGTCGCTAAAAGTGATTTGGCAATGAGCGGTCGTTCGTCGCTAAAGTGATTTGGCAATGAGCGATTCGTCGTCGCTAAAAGTGATTTGGCAATGAGCGGTTCGTTCGTCGCTAAAGTGATTTGGCAATGAGCGGTCGTTTCGTCGCTAAAGTGATTTGGCAATAAAGTCGTTAAATCGCTAAATGAGTTGGCAATGAGCAATTCGTTAAAATAAAATTAAAGTGATTTGGCAATGAGCGATTCGTAAAGTCGCGCTAAAGTGATTTAAGCAATGAGCGATTCGTTAAAGTGAGTTTAAAATGAGTGAAGCAATGAGCGATTCGTGAAAATTCGCTAAAGTGATTTGGCAATGAGCGGTCGTTTCGTCGCTAAAGTGATTTGGCAATGAGCGGTCGTTTCGTCGCTAAAGTGAGTTGAGTTGAAGCAATGAGCGATTCGTTAAAATAAAGCTAAGTTGATTTGGCAATGAGCGGTGGTTTCGCGCTAAAGTGATTTGGCAATGAGCGTTGTTCGTCGCTAAAAAGTGATTTGGCAATGAGCGGTCGTTCGTCGCTAAAAAGTGATTTGGCAATGAGCGTTCGTTCGTCGCTAAAGTGATTTGGCAATGAGCGGTCGTTCGTCGCTAAAAAGTGAGTTTGGCAATGAGCGGTCGTTCGTCGCTAAAAGTGATTTGGCAATGAGCGGTCGTTCGTCGCTAAAGTGATTTGGCAATGAGCGGTCGTTCGTCGCTAAAGTGATTTGGCAATGAGCGGTCGTTCGTCGCTAAAGTGATTTGGCAATGAGCGGTCGTTTCGTCGCTAAAAAAAGTGATTTGGCAATGAGCGATTGGTCGTTCGTCGCTAAAGTGAGTTGGCAATGAGCGGTCGTTAAATTAAGCTAAAAGTGATTTGGCAATGAGCGCGTTCGTTCGTCGCTAAAGTGATTTGGCAATGAGCGGTCGTTTCGTCGCTAAAGTGATTTGGCAATGAGCGGTTGATTTTCGCTCGCTAAAGTGAGTGAAGCAATGAGCGTTAATTTTAAGCTAAAGTGATTTGGCAATGAGGTGGATTAAAATTCGCTAAAGTGATTTGGCAATGAGCGGTCGTTCGTCTAAAAAGTGATTTGGCAATGAGCGGTCGTTCGTCGCTAAAAGTGATTTGGCAATGAGCGGTCGTTCGTCGCTAAAGTGATTTGGCAATGAGCGGTCGTTTCGTCGCTAAAGTGATTTGGCAATGAGCGATTCGTTCGTCGCTAAAGTGATTTGGCAATGAGCGGTCGTTTCGTCGCTAAAGTGATTTGGCAATGAGCGATTTCGTCGCTAAAGTCGCTAAAGTGATTTGGCAATGAGCGATTGGCAATTTCGTTAAAGCTAAAGTGATTTGGCAATGAGCGGTCGTTCGTCGCTAAAGTGATTTGGCAATGAGCGGTCGTTTCGTCGCTAAAGTGCAAGCAATGAGCGATTCGTTAAATTCGCTAAAGTGAGTTGGCAATGAGCGGTCGTTCGTCGCTAAAAAGTGATTTGCAATGAGCGGTCGTTCGTCGCGCTAAAGTGATTTGGCAAATGAGCGGCGATTTAAATTCGCTAAAAAGTGATTTGGCAATGAGCGGTCGTTCGTCGCTAAAAGTGATTTGCAATGAGCGATTCGTTCGTCGCTAAAGTGATTTGGCAATGAGCGGTTCGCGTCGCGTCGCTAAAGTGATTTGGCAATGAGCGGTCGTTAAATTCGTCGCTAAAGTGAGTTGGCAATGAGCGATTCGTTTCGTCGCTAAAAAGTGATTTGGCAATGAGCGATTCGTTCGTCGCTAAAAAGTGATTTGGCAATGAGCGATTTTCGTCGCTAAAGTGAGTTTGGCAATGAGCGGTCGTTCGTCGCTAAAAAAGTGATTTGGCAATGAGCGGTCGTTAAATTAAGCTAAAAGTTGGCAATGAGCGGTCGTTCGTCGCTAAAGTGATTTGGCAATGAGCGGTCGTTAAATTCGCTAAAGTGATTTGGCAATGAGCGGTCGTTCGTCGCTAAAGTGATTTGGCAGCAAATGAGCGATTCGTTCGTCGCTAAAGTGATTTGGCAATGAGCGTTCGTCGTCGCTAAAAAGTGATTTGGCAATGAGCGAGCGTTTCGTTCGTCGCTAAAGTGATTTGGCAATGAGCGGTCGTTCGTCGCTAAAGTGATTTGGCAATGAGCGATTCTAAAGTGGTTTCGTTCGCTAAAGTGATTTGGCAATGAGCGGTCGTTCGTCGCTAAAGTGATTTGGCAATGAGCGGTCGTTCGTTTCGTCGCTAAAAAGTGATTTGGCAATGAGCGATTCGTTCGTCGCTAAAGTGATTTGGCAATGAGCGGTCGTTCGTCGCTAAAGTGATTTGGCAATGAGCGGTCGTTAAATTCGCTAAAAAGTGATTTGGCAATGAGCGGTCGTTCGTCGCTAAAGTGATTTGGCAATGAGCGATTCGTTTCGTCGCTAAAGTGAGTTGGCAATGAGCGGTCGTTAAAATTCGTCGCTAAAGTGATTTGGCAATGAGCGTGTCGTTCGTCGCTAAAGTGATTTGGCAATGAGCGGTCGTTCGTCGCTAAAGTGATTTGGCAATGAGCGGTCGTTTCGTCGCTAAAGTGATTTGGCAATGAGCGGTCGTTTCGTCGCTAAAAGTGATTTGGCAATGAGCGGTCGTTAAATTCGCTAAAGTGATTTGGCAATGAGCGTCGTTCGTCGCTAAAATGATTTGGCAATGAGCGTTCGATTCGCTAAAGTGATTTGGCAATGAGCGGTCGTTCGTCGCTAAAAGTGATTTGGCAATGAGCGGTCGTTCGTCGCTAAAGTGATTTGGCAATGAGCGGTCGTTCGTCGCTAAAGTGATTTTTGGCAATGAGCGATTCGTTAAATTCGCTAAAGTGAGTTTGGCAATGAGCGGTCGTTTCGTCGCTAAAGTGATTTGGCAATGAGCGATGTCGTTCGTCGCTAAAGTGATTTGGCAATGAGCGGTCGTTCGTCGCTAAAGTGATTTGGCAATGAGCGATTCGTTTCGTCGCTAAAAAGTGATTTGGCAATGAGCGGTTCGTTTCGTCGCTAAAGTGATTTGGCAATGAGCGGTCGTTAAATTAAGCTAAAGTGATTTGGCAATGAGCGGTCGTTCGTCGCTAAAGATTTTTGGCAATGAGCGGCAATCGCTAAAGTGATTTGCAATGAGCGGTAAAGTGAGTTTGGCAATGAGCGATTCGTTTTTCGTCGCTAAAAAGTGATTTGGCAATGAGCGGTCGTTCGTCGCTAAAGTGATTTGGCAATGAGCGGTCGTTCGTCGCTAAAGTGATTTGATTTGGCAATGAGCGGTCGTTCGTCGCTAAAGTGAGTTTGGCAATGAGCGGTCGTTCGTCGCTAAAAAATGAGCGTTCGTTCGTCGTAAAAAGTGAGCAATGAGCGGTCGTTCGTCGCTAAAGTGATTTGGCAATGAGCGATTCGTTCGTCGCTAAAGTGATTTGGCAATGAGCGGTCGTTAAATCGCTAAAGTGATTTGGCAATGAGCGGTCGTTAAATTCGCTAAAGTGATTTGGCAATGAGCGGTCGTTAAATTCGTCGCTAAAGTGATTTGGCAATGAGGCAATAAAGCGATTTTCGCAATGAGCGGTCGCTAAAGTGATTTGGCAATGAGCGGTCGTTCGTCGCTAAAGTGATTTGGCAATGAGCGGTCGTTCGTAAAGCTAAAGTGATTTGGCAATGAGCGATTCGTAAAGTCGTTAGCAATGAGCGTTAGCAATAAAGCGGTTGGTTAAATTCGTTCGCTAAAGTGATTTGGCAATGAGCGGTTCGTTCGTCGCTAAAGTGATTTGGCAATGAGCGTCGTTCGTCGCTAAAGTGATTTGGCAATGAGCGATTCGTTTAAATTAAGCTAAAGTGATTTGGCAATGAGCGGTCGTTCGTCGCTCGCTAAAGTGATTTGGCAATGAGCGGTCGTTCGTCGCTAAAGTAAAGTTTGGCAATGAGCGATTGGTTTCGTCGCTAAAGTGATTTGGCAATGAGCGGTCGTTTCGTCGCTAAAGTGAGTTTGGCAATGAGCGATTCGTTAAATTCGCTAAAAGTGATTTGGCAATGAGCGATTCGTTCGTCGCTAAAGTGAGTTTGGCAATGAGCGGTGGATTCGTCGCTAAAGTGATTTGGCAATGAGCGGTCGTTCGTCGCTAAAGTGATTTGGCAATGAGCGGTTTCGTCGCTAAAGTGATTTGGCAATGAGCGGTCGTTTAAATTAAAGCTAAAGTGATTTGGCAATGAGCGATTCGTTCGTAAAGCTAAAGTGATTTGGCAATGAGCGATTCGTTCGTCGCTAAAGTGAGTTGGCAATGAGCGGTCGTTCGTCGCTAAAGTGATTTGGCAATGAGCGATTCGTTCGTCGCTAAAGTGATTTGGCAATGAGCGGTCGTTTCGTCGCTAAAGTGATTTGGCAATGAGCGGTCGTTCGTCGCTAAAAGTGATTTGGCAAATGAGCGTTCGTTCGTCGCTAAAGTGATTTTGGCAATGAGCGGTCGTTCGTCGCTAAAGTGATTTGGCAATGAGCGATTCGTTCGTCGCTAAAAGTGATTTGGCAATGAGCGGTCGTTTCGTCTAAAAAAGTGAGTTAAATGAGCGATTCGTTCGTCGCTAAAAAAGTGAGCAAATGAATGAGCGATTCGTTTCGTCGCTAAAGTGATTTGGCAATGAGCGTTCGTCGCTAAAGTGATTCGCAATGAGCTCGTTCGTCGCTAAAGTGATTTGGCAATGAGCGGTCGTTAAATTCGCTAAAAAAGTGATTTGGCAATGAGCGGTCGTTCGTCGCTAAAGTGATTTGGCAATGAATGAGCGATTCGTTCGTCGCTAAAGTGATTAAGCAAAAGCGTGATTTAAAGCTAAAATGATTCGCAATGTTCGTAAAAGTGAGTGAGCAATGAGCGGTCGTTCGCGCTAAAGTGATTTGGCAATGAGCGGTCGTTCGTCGCTCGCTAAAGTGATTTGGCAATGAGCGGTCGTTCGTCGCTAAAGTGATTTGGCAATGAGCGGTCGTTTCGTCGCTAAAGTGATTTGGCAATGAGCGATTCGTTCGTCGCTAAAGTGATTTGATTTGGCAATGAGATTCGTTCGTCGCTAAAGTGATTTGGCAATGAGCGATTCGTTCGTCGCTAAAGTGATTTGGCAATGAGCGGTTCGTTCGTCGCTAAAGTGATTTGGCAATGAGCGGTCGTTAAAATTAAGCTAAAATGAGTTGTTGAGCAATGAGCGATTCGTTAAAGTCGCTAAAGTGATTAAAGCAATGAGCGATCGTTCGTCGTTCGTCGCTAAAGTGATTTGGCAATGAGCGTTGTCGTAAATTCGTCGCTAAAAAGTGAGCAAGCAATGAGCGGTCGTTCGCGTCGCTAAAGTGATTTGGCAATGAGCGGTTCGATTCGTCGCTAAAGTGATTTGGCAATGAGCGGTCGTTTCGTAAAGCTAAAGTGATTTGGCAATGAGCGGTCGTTCGTCGCTAAAAGTGATTTAATGAGCAATGAGCGATTGTCGTTGCGTCGCTAAAGTGATTTGGCAATGAGCGGTCGTTCGTCGCTAAAGTGATTTGGCAATGAGCGATTCGTTCGTTCGCTAAAGCTAAAGTGATTTGGCAATGAGCGTGGTTCGTCGCTAAAGTGATTTGGCAATGAGCGGTCGTTCGTCGCTAAAAAGTGATTTGGCAATGAGCGATTCGTTCGTCGCTAAAGTGATTTGGCAATGAGCGATTCGTTCGCGTCGCTAAAGTGATTTGGCAATGAGCGGTCGTTAAATTCGCTAAAGTGATTTGGCAATGAGCGATTCGTTCGTCGCTAAAGTGATTTGGCAATGAGCGGTCGTTTCGTCGCTAAAGTGATTTGGCAATGAGCGGTCGTTCGTTCGTCGCTAAAGTGATTTGGCAATGAGCGGATTCGTTAAATTAAAGCTAAAAGTGAGTTGCAATGAGCGGTCGTTCGTCGCTAAAGTGAGTTTGGCAATGAGCGTCGTTTCGTCGCTAAAGTGATTTGGCAATGAGCGGTCGTTCGTCGCTAAAGTGATTTGGCAATGAGCGGTCGTTCGTCGCTAAAAGTGATTTGGCAATGAGCGGTCGTTTCGTCGCTAAAGTGATTTGGCAATGAGCGGTCGTTCGTCGCTAAAGTGATTTGGCAATGAGCGATTGGTCGTCGCTAAAGTGATTTGGCAATGAGCGGTCGTTCGTCGCTAAAGTGATTTGGCAATGAAGCGATTTCGTTAAGCTAAAGTGATTTGGCAATGAGCGCGGTCGTTCGTCGCTAAAGTGAGTTTGGCAATGAGCGGTCGTTTCGTCGCTAAAGTGATTTGGCAATGAAGCGATTCGTTCGTCGCTAAAGTGATTTGGCAATGAGCGGTCGTTTCGTCGCTAAAAAAGTGATTTGGCAATGAGAGCGTTAAAAGTCGCTAAAGTGATTTAAATGAGCGGTCGTTAAAGTGAGTTAAAGTGATTTGAGCAATGAGCGTTAATTCGTCGCTAAAGTGAGTTTGGCAATGAGCGGTCGTTCGTCGCTAAAGTGATTTGGCAATGAGCGTCGTTCGTCGCTAAAGTGATTTGGCAATGAGCGGTCGTTCGTCGCTAAAGTGATTTGGCAATGAGCGGTCGTTCGTCGCTAAAAGTGATTTGGCAATGAGCGGTCGTTTCGTCGCTAAAGTGAGTTTGGCAATGAGCGATTCGTTTCGTCGCTAAAGTGATTTGGCAATGAGCGGTCGTTAAATTCGCTAAAGTGATTTGGCAATGAGCGATTCGTTCGTCGCTAAAGTGATTTGGCAATGAGCGGTGCGTTCGTCGCTAAAAATTTGCAATTTGGCAATGAGCGGTCGTTAAAGTTGGTAAATGAGATTCGTTAAAGTCGCTAAAGTGATTTGGCAATGAGCGGTCGTTCGTAAAGCTAAAGTGATTTGGCAATGAGCGGTCGTTCGTCGCTAAAGTGAGTTAGGCAAGCAATGTCGTTCGTTTCGCTAAAGTGAGTTTGGCAATGAGCGGTGGATTCGCTAAAGTGATTTGGCAATGAGCGTGATTTAAATAAAGCTAAAGTGATTTGGCAATGAGCGGTCGTTTCGTCGCTAAAAGATTTGGCAATGAGCGGTGTCGTTCGTCGCTAAAGTGATTTGGCAATGAGCGGTCGTTAAATTCGCTAAAGTGATTTGGCAATGAGCGGTCGTTTCGTCGCTAAAGTGAGTTGGCAATGAGCGGTCGTTCGTCGCTAAAGTGATTTGGCAATGAGCGGTCGTCGTTCGTCGCTAAAGTGAGTTGGCAATGAGCGGTCGTTCGTCGCTAAAGTGATTTGGCAATGAGCGGTCGTTTCGTCGCTAAAGTGATTTGGCAATGAGCGGTCGTTAAATAAAGCTAAAGTGAGATTTGGCAATGAGCGGTCGTTTCGCTAAAGTGATTTAAAATGCGTTGGCAATGAGCGTTAAAGTTTAAAGCTAAAGTGATTTGGCAATAAATGAGCAATGGTGGATTCGTCGCTCGCTAAAGTGATTTGGCAATGAGCGGTCGTTTCGTCGCTAAAGTGATTTGGCAATGAGCGGTCGTTTCGTCGCTAAAGTGATTTGGCAATGAGCGGTCGTTCGTCGCTAAAGTGATTTGGCAAATGAATGAGCGATTCGTTAAATTAAGTAAAAAAAGTGATTTGCGCAATGAGCGATTGGTTAAAATTTAAAGTTAAAGTGATTGAGCAATGAGCGATTTAAGCTAAAGTGATTTGGCAATGAGCGGTCGTTCGTCGCTAAAGTGATTAAAGCAATGAGCGATTCGTTCGTCGCTAAAAAGTGATTTGGCAATGAGCGGTCGTTAAATTCGCTAAAGTGATTTGGCAATGAGCGGTCGTTTCGTCGCTAAAAAGTGATTTGGCAATGAGCGGTCGTTTCGTCGCTAAAGTGATTTGGCAATGAGCGGTCGTTCGTCGCTAAAGTGATTTGGCAATGAGCGATTCGTTCGTCGCTAAAGTGATTTGGCAATGAGCGGTCGTTAAATAAAGCTAAAGTGAGTTTGGCAATGAAGCGGTCGTTAAATTCGCTAAAGTGAGTTTGGCAATGAGCGATTCGTTCGTCGCTAAAGTGATTTGGCAATGAGCGGTTCGTTCGTCGCTAAAGTGATTTGGCAATGAGCGGTCGTTCGTCGCTAAAGTGTGTTTGGCAAATGAGCGATTCGTTTCGTCGCTAAAGTGATTTGGCAATGAGCGGTCGTTTCGTCGCTAAAGTGATTTGGCAATGAGCGGTCGTTCGTCGCTAAAAAGTGATTTGGCAATGAGCGGTCGTTCGTCGCTAAAGTGATTTGGCAATGAGCGATTGGTTTTCGTCGCTAAAGTGAGTTGGCAATGAGCGGTCGTTAAATTCGCTAAAGTGATTTGGCAATGAGCGGTCGTTCGTCGCTAAAAAGTGATTTGGCAATGAGCGATTCGTTCGTCGCTAAAGTGATTTGGCAATGAGCGGTCGTTTCGTCGCTAAAGTGATTTGGCAATGAGCGGTCGTTCGTTTCGTCGCTAAAGTGATTTGGCAATGAGCGGTCGTTAAATTCGCTAAAGTGAGTTTGGCAATGAGCGTCGTTATTTAAATTAAGCTAAAGAAATTTGGCAATGAGCGGTGTCGTTTTCGCTAAAGTGATTTGGCAATGAAGCGATTGGTTTAAGTGTCGCTAAAGTGAGTTGGCAATGAGCGAGCGCAAAAATGAAATTCGCTAAAAGTGATTTGGCAATGAGCGATTCGTTCGTAAAGCTAAAGTGATTTGGCAATGAGCGGTCGTTTCGTCGCTAAAGTGATTTGGCAATGAGCGGTCGTTCGTCGCTAAAGTGATTTGGCAATGAGCGATTCGTTCGTCGCTAAAGTGAGTTTGGCAATGAGCGGTCGTTAAATTCGCTAAAAGTGATTTGGCAATGAGCGATTCGTTTCGTCGCTAAAGTGATTTGGCAATGAGCGGTTCGTTCGTCGCTAAAGTGATTTGGCAATGAGCGGTCGTTTCGTCGCTAAAGTGATTTGGCAATGAGCGGTCGTTCGTCGCTAAAGTGATTTGGCAATGAGCGGTCGTTCGTCGCTAAAGTGATTTGGCAATGAGCGGTCGTTAAATTCGTCGCTAAAGTGATTTGGCAATGAGCGGTCGTTTCGTCGCTAAAAGTGATTTGGCAATGAGCGGTTGGTTTCGTCGCTAAAAAGTGATTTGGCAATGAGCGGTCGTTCGTCGCTAAAGTGATTTGGCAATGAGCGATTGGTTTCGTCGTAAAAAGTGATTTGGCAATGAGCGGTCGTTAAATTCGCTAAAGTGAGTTTGCAAATGAGCGTTGGTTCGTCGCTAAAGTGATTTGGCAATGAGCGGTCGTTAAAAAGTCGCTAAAGTGAATGAAGCAATGAGCGGTCGTTCGTCGCTAAAGTGATTTGGCAATGAGCGGTCGTTAAATTCGCTAAAAAGTGAGTTTGGCAATGAGCGGTCGTTCGTCGCTAAAAAGTGTGATTTGGCAATGAGCGGTCGTTAAATTAAAGCTAAAGTGAGTTGGCAATGAGCGGTCGTTCGTCGCTAAAGTGAGTTGGCAATGAGCGGTCGTTCGTCGCTAAAGTGATTTGGCAATGAGCGATTCGTTCGTCGCTAAAGTGAGTTTGGCAATGAGCGGTCGTTCGTCGCTAAAGTGATTTGGCAATGAGCGTCGTTCGTTCGCTAAAGTGAGCTAAAGTGATTTAGCAATGAGCGGTCGTAAAGTCGCTAAAAGTGATTTGGCAATGAGCGATTCGTTCGTCGCTAAAAAGTGATTTGGCAATGAGCGATTCGTTCGTCGCTAAAGTGATTTGGCAATGAGCGATTCGTCGTCGTCGCTAAAGTGATTTGGCAATGAGCGGTGGTTTCGTTCGCTAAAAAGATTTGGCAATGAGCGATTCGTTTCGTCGCTAAAGTGATTTGGCAATGAGCGGTCGTTCGCGCTAAAGTGATTTAGCAATGAGCGAGCGGTCGTTCGCTAAAGCTTGATGATTTAAAATGATTTGGCAATCGTAAAAAGCGTTTGCAATGAGCGTCGTTAAAAAAAAGTGATTTGGCAATGAGCGATTCGTTCGTCGCTAAAGTGATTTGGCAATGAAGCGGTCGTTCGTCGCTAAAGTGATTTGGCAATGAGCGATTCGTTCGTCGCTAAAGTGATTTGGCAATGAAGCGGTCGTTAAAGTCGCTAAAGTGATTTGGCAATGAGCGGTCGTTCGTCGCTAAAGTGATTTGGCAATGAGCGATTCGTTAAATCGCTAAAAAGTGAAATGCAATGAGCGTTGTTTTCGCTAAAGTGAGAGCAATGAGCGATTTCGTCGCTAAAGTGATTTGGCAATGAGCGGTGGTTCGTCGCTAAAGTGATTTGGCAATGAGCGGTCGTTCGTCGCTAAAGTGATTTGGCAATGAGCGGTCGTTCGTCGCTAAAGTGATTTGGCAATGAGCGATTCGTTCGTTAAAAAAAGTGATTTGGCAATGAGCGTTCGTTCGTCGCTAAAGTGATTTGGCAATGAGCGGTCGTTAAATTCGCTAAAGTGATTTTGGCAATGAGCGATTCGTTAAATTAAAGCTAAAGTGAGTTTGGCAATGAGCGATTCGTTCGTCGCTAAAGTGATTTGGCAATGAGCGGTCGTTCGTCGCTAAAAAGTGATTTGGCAATGAGCGATTCGTTCGTCGCTAAAGTGATTTGGCAATGAGCGGTCGTTCGTCGCTAAAGTGATTTGGCAATGAGCGGTCGTTTCGTCGCTAAAGTGATTTGGCAATGAGCGGTCGTTAAATCGCTAAAGTCGCTAAATGAAAGTGAGTTCGCTAAATGAAGCAATTCGTTCGTCGCTAAAAGTGATTTGGCAATGAGCGGTCGTCGTCGCTAAAAGTGATTTGGCAATGAGCGGTCGTCGTCGCTAAAGTGATTTGGCAATGAGCGGTCGTTCGTCGCTAAAGTGATTTGGCAATGAGCGATTCGTTCGTCGCTAAAGTGATTTGGCAATGAGCGGTCGTTCGTCGCTAAAGTGAGTTGGCAATGAGCGATTCGTTAAATTAAGCTAAAGTGAGTTTGGCAATGAGCGATTCGTTTCGTCGCTAAAGTGATTTGGCAATCGCTAAAGCGGTGGCAATTTCGTCGCTAAAGTGATTTGGCAATGAGCGGTCGTTCGTCGCTAAAGTGATTTGGCAATGAGCGATTCGTTCGTCGCTAAAGTGATTTGGCAATGAGCGATTCGTTAAATCGTCGCTAAAGTGATTTGGCAATGAAGCGGTCGTTCGTCGCTTTGGCAATGAGCGGTCGTTTCGCTAAAGTGATTTGGCAATGAGCGGTTCGTTAAATTCGCTAAAAAGTGATTTGGCAATGAGCGATTCGTTAAATTCGCTAAAGTGATTTGGCAATGAGCGGTCGTTCGTCGCTAAAAGTTTGGCAATGAGCGGTCGTTTCGTCGCTAAAGTGATTTGGCAATGCGCGGCGTTCGTCGCTAAAGTGATTTGGCAATGAGCGGTCGTTTCGCTAAAGTGATTTGGCAATGAGCGGTCGTTAAATTAAAGTGATTTAAAGTGATTTAAATAAAATTTGGCAATGAGCGGTCGTTCGTCGCTAAAGTGAGTTGGCAATGAGCGATTCGTTAAATTCGCTAAAGTGAGTTGGCAATGAGCGGTCGTTTTCGTCGCTAAAGTGATTTGGCAATGAAGCGATTCGCAATTAAATTCGTCGCTAAAGTGATTTGGCAATGAGCGGTCGTTTCGTCGCTAAAGTGATTTGGCAATGAGCGATTCGTTCGTCGCTAAAGTGATTTGGCAATGAGCGAATGAGCGATTCGTCTTAAAGTGATTTGGCAAAAGCGGTGAGTTTGGCGCTAAAATGAGCGGCAATGATTTCGTTCGTCGCTAAAAGTGAGTTGGCAATGAGCGATTCGTTAAATTCGCTAAAGTGATTTGGCAATGAGCGGTCGTTCGTCGCTAAAGTGATTTGGCAATGAGCGGTCGTTCGTCGCTAAAGTGATTTGGCAATGAGCGGTCGTTGTCGTTAAAGTGATTTGGCAATAAAAGTGAGTTGGCAATGCTAAAGTGAGCAATGAAGCGTTCGTTCGCTCGCTAAAGTGATTTGGCAATGAGCGATTGGTCGTTCGTCGCTAAAGTGATTTGGCAATGAGCGGTCGTTCGTCGCTAAAAGTGATTTGGCAATGAGCGATTCGTTCGTCGCTAAAAGAGTTTGGCAATGAGCGGTCGTTAAAAAAGCTAAAGTGAGTTGGCAATGAGCGGTTCGTTTCGTCGCTAAAGTGATTTGGCAATGAGCGGTCGTTAAATTCGCTAAAGTGATTTGGCAATGAGCGGTCGTTTCGTCGCTAAAGTGATTTGGCAATGAGCAATGAGCGATTCGTTCGTCGCTAAAAGTTTGGCAATGAGCGGTCGTTCGTCGCTAAAGTGATTTGGCAATGAGCGGTCGTTTCGTCGCTAAAGTGATTTGGCAATGAGCGGTCGTTCGTCGCTAAAGTGATTTGGCAATGAGCGGTCGTTCGTCGCTAAAGTGATTTGGCAATGAGCGGTCGTTCGTCGCTAAAGTGATTTGGCAATGAGCGGTCGTTTCGTCGCTAAAAGTGATTTGGCAATGAGCGGTCGTTCGTCGCTAAAGTGATTTGGCAATGAGCGGTCGTTTTCGTCGCTAAAAAGTGATTTGGCAATGAGCGCGGTTCGTTAAAATTCGCTAAAAGTGAAAGCAATGAGCGGTCGTTTCGTCGCTAAAGTGATTTGGCAATGAGCGATTCGTTCGTCGCTAAAGTGATTTGGCAATGAGCGATTCGTTCGTCGCTAAAGTGATTTGGCAATGAATGAGCGGTCGTTCGTCGCTAAAGTGATTTGGCAATGCGGTGGATTCGTTAAATTCGCTAAAAAGTGAGTTGGCAATGAGCGATTCGTTAAAATTCTAAAAAGTGAGTTAAATGAATGGCGGTCGTTCGTCGCTAAAGTGAGATTTGGCAAGCGGTCGTTCGTCGCTAAAGTGATTTGGCAATGAACGGTCGTTCGTCGCTAAAGTGATTTGGCAATGAACGGTCGTTCGTCGCTAAAGTGATTTGGCAATGAGCGGTCGTTCGTCGCTAAAGTGATTTGGCAATGAACGGTCGTTCGTCGCTAAAGTGATTTGGCAATGAACGGTCGTTTCGTCGCTAAAAGTGATTTGGCAATGAGCGGTCGTTCGTCGCTAAAGTGATTTGGCAATGAGCGGTCGTTCGTCGCTAAAGTGATTTGGCAATGAGCGATTCGTTCGTCGCTAAAAGTGATTTGGCAATGAGCGGTTGGATTTCGTCGCTAAAGTGATTTGGCAATGAGCGGTCGTTCGTCGCTAAAGTGATTTGGCAATGAGCGGTCGTTAAATCGCGCTAAAGTGATTTGGCAATGAGCGGTCGTTCGTCTAAAAAAGTTGGCAATGAGCGGTGGTTAAATTCTAAAATGTGAGCGCAATGAAGCGGTCGTTCGTCGCTAAAGTGATTTGGCAATGAGCGGTCGTTTCGTCGCTAAAAGTGATTTGGCAATGAGCGGTCGTTAAAGTGATTTGGCAATGAAAGTGTTTTGGCTAAAATGAGCAATGAAGCGGTTTCGTCGCTAAAGTGAGTTTGGCAATGAGCGGTCGTTAAATTCGCTAAAGTGATTTGGCAATGAGCGGTCGTTAAAATTCGCTAAAGTGAGTTTTGGCAATGAGCGGTCGTTTCGTCGCTAAAGTGATTTGGCAATGAGCGGTCGTTCGTCGCTAAAGTGATTTGGCAATGAGCGGTGTTAAATTCGCTAAAGTGATTTGGCAATGAAAGTCGTTGGTCGCTAAAGTGATTTAGCAAAGCGGTCGTTTCGTCGCTAAAGTGATTTGGCAATGAGCGGTCGTTCGTCGCTAAAGTGATTTGGCAATGAGCGGTCGTTCGTCGCTAAAGTGATTTGGGCAATGAGCGGTCGTTTCGTCGCTAAAAGTGAGTTGGCAATGAGCGGTCGTTAAATTCGCTAAAGTGATTTGGCAATGAGCGGTTGGGTTCGTCGCTAAAGTGATTTGGCAATGAGCGTCGTTTCGTCGCTAAAGTGAGTTTGGCAATGAGCGGTCGTTCGTCGCTAAAAAGTGATTTGGCAATGAGCGGTCGTTTCGTCGCTAAAGTGATTTGGCAATGAGCGTTCGTTCGCTAAAGTGATTTGGCAATGAGCGGTCGTTCGTCGCTAAAGTGATTTGGCAATGAGCGGTCGTTTCGTCGCTAAAGTGATTTGGCAATGAGCGGTCGTTCGTCGCTAAAGTGATTTGGCAATGAGCGGTCGTTCGTCGCTAAAGTGATTTGGCAATGAAGCGGTTCGCTAAAGTGAGTTGGCAATGAAATTCGCTAAAGTGATTTGGCAATGAAGCGATTCGTTCGTCGCTAAAAAGTGATTTGGCAATGAGCGGTCGTTCGTCGCTAAAGTGATTTGGCAATGAGCGGTCGTTTTCGTCGCTAAAGTGATTTGGCAATGAGCGCGGTCGTTCGTCGCTAAAAATTTGGCAATGAGCGGTCGTTTCGTCGCTAAAAGTGATTTGGCAATGAGCGGTCGTTCGTCGCTAAAGTGATTTGGCAATGAGCGGTTCGTTTCGCTAAAGCTAAAAAATGAGTTAAAGCAATGAGCGATTCGTTCGTCGCTAAAGTGATTTGGCAATGAGCGGTCGTTTCGTCGCTAAAGTGATTTGGCAATGAGCGAGCGGTCGTTCGTCGCTAAAGCTAAAGTGATTTGGCAATGAGCGGTCGTTTCGTCGCTAAAGTGATTTGGCAATGAGCGGTCGTTCGTCGCTAAAGTGATTTGGCAATGAGCGGTCGTTGTTCGTCGCTAAAGTGATTTGGCAATGAGCGGTCGTTTCGTCGCTAAAGTGATTTGAATGAAGCAATGAGCAATGAGCGATTCGTTAAAGCGCTAAAGTGATTTGGCAATGAGCGATTCGTTTCGTCGCTAAAGTGATTTGGCAATGAGCGGTCGTTCGTCGCTAAAAAGTGATTTGGCAATGAGCGATTCGTTAGCGTAAAAAGTGAGAAAGCAATGAGCGGTCGTTCGTCGCTAAAGTGATTTGGCAATGAGCGGTCGTTCGTCGCTCGCTAAAGTGATTTGGCAATGAGCGGTTCGTTAAATCGCTAAAGTGATTTGGCAATGAGCGATTGTCGTTCGTCGCTAAAGTGAGTTGGCAATGAGCGGTCGTTTCGTCGCTAAAGTGAGTTGGCAATGAGCGGTCGTTTCGTCGCTAAAGTGATTTGGCAATGAGCGGTCGTTCGTCGCTAAAGTGATTTGGCAATGAGCGGTCGTTCGATTTCGTCGCTAAAGTGATTTGGCAATGAGCGGTCGTTTCGTCGCTAAAGTGATTTGGCAATGAGCGGTCGTTTCGTCGCTAAAGTGAGTTGGCAATGAGCGGTGGTCGTTCGTCGCTAAAGTGAGTTGGCAATGAGCGGTCGTTCGTCGCTAAAGTGATTTGGCAATGAGCGGTCGTTAAATTAAGTAAGTAAAAAGTGAGTTGGCAATGAGCGATTGGTTCGTCGCTAAAGTGATTTGGCAATGAGCGGTCGTTCGTCGCTAAAGTGATTTGGCAATGAGCGGTCGTTCGTCGCTAAAGTGATTTGGCAATGAGCGGTCGTTTCGTCGCTAAAAAGTGATTTGGCAATGAGCGGTCGTTCGTCGCTAAAGTGATTTGGCAATGAGCGGTCGTTTCGTCGCTAAAGTGATTTGGCAATGAGCGGTCGTTTCGTCGCTAAAAGTGATTTGAGCAATGAAGCGGTCGTTAAAATAAGTCGCTAAAGTGAGTTGGCAATGAGCGGTCGTTCGTCGCTAAAAGTGATTTGGCAATGAGCGGTCGTTAAATTCGTCGCTAAAGTGATTTGGCAATGAGCGGTCGTTCGTCGCTAAAGTGATTTGGCAATGAGCGGTCGTTCGTCGCTAAAGTGAGTTAGCAATGAGCGGTCGTTTCGTCAATAAAAAGTGATTTGGCAATGAGCGGTCGTTCGTCGCTAAAGTGATTTGGCAATGAGCGGTCGTTCGTCGCTAAAGTGATTTGGCAATGAGCGGTTCGTTCGTAAAGCTAAAAGTGAGTTTGGCAATGAGCGATTCGTTCGTCGCTAAAGTGATTTGGCAATGAGCGGTCGTTTCGTCGCTAAAGTGATTTGGCAATGAGCGATTCGTTCGTCGCTAAAGTGATTTGGCAATGAGCGGTCGTTCGTCGCTAAAGTGATTTGGCAATGAGCGGTCGTTCGTCGCTAAAGTGATTTGGCAATGAGCGGTCGTTCGTCGCTAAAGTGAGATTTGGCAATGAGCGGTCGTTAAATTCGCTAAAGTGATTTGGCAATGAGCGGTCGTTTCGTCGCTAAAAAGTGAGTTGGCAATGAGCGGTCGTTCGTCGCTAAAGTGATTTGGCAATGAGCGGTCGTTCGTCGCTAAAGTGATTTGGCAATGAGCGGTCGTTCGTCGTTAAAGTGAAAGCAATGAAAGTGATTTAAAAGTGATTTGGCAAAGCGGTGCGTTCGTTTCGCTAAAGTGATTTGGCAATGAGCGGTCGTTTCGTTAAGCTAAAGTGATTTGGCAATGAGCGGTCGTTTCGTCGCTAAAAGTGAGTTGGCAATGAGCGATTCGTTTCGTCGCTAAAGTGATTTGGCAATGAGCGGTCGTTCGTCGCTAAAGTGAGTTGGCAATGCTAAAAAGCGTTGGTTCGTCGCTAAAGTGATTTGGCAATGAGCGGTCGTTAAATTC
Organism: Aristolochia fimbriata; assembly: GCA_019845555.1. Classification (NCBI taxonomy): domain Eukaryota; kingdom Viridiplantae; phylum Streptophyta; class Magnoliopsida; order Piperales; family Aristolochiaceae; genus Aristolochia; species Aristolochia fimbriata. Next base: position 63,955 of record JAINDJ010000017.1, read on the forward strand.
GCTAAAGTGATTTGGCAATGAGCGGTCGTTTCGTCGCTAAAGTGATTTGGCAATGAGCGGTCGTTCGTCGCTAAAGTGAGTTGGCAATGAGCGGTCGTTTCGTCGCTAAAGTGATTTGGCAATGAGCGGTCGTTCGTCGTCGCTAAAGTGATTTGGCAATGAGCGGTCGTTCGTCGCTAAAGTGATTTGGCAATGAGCGGTGGTTTCGCTAAAGTTAAAGTGAGTTGGCAATGAGCGGTGATTTCGTCGCTAAAGTGATTTGGCAATGAGCGGTCGTTCGTCGCTAAAGTGATTTGGCAATGAGCGGTCGTTCGTCGTCCTAAAGTGATTTGGCAATGAGCGGTCGTTCGTCGCTAAAGTGATTTGGCAATGAGCGGTCGTTCGTCGCTAAAGTGATTTGGCAATGAGCGGTCGTTTCGTCGCTAAAGTGATTTGGCAATGAGCGGTCGTTTCGTCGCTAAAGTGAGTTGGCAATGAGCAATGAGCGGTCGTTAAAGTTCGTTCGCTAAAGTGATTTGGTCGCTAAGCGATTTGGTTGAGCGGTCGCTAAAAAGTGATTTGGCAATGAGCGGTCGTTCGTCGCTAAAGTGATTTGGCAATGAGCGGTCGTTCGTCGCTAAAGTGATTTGGCAATGAGCGGTCGTTTCGTCGCTAAAGTGATTTGGCAATGAGCGGATTCGTTCGTCGCTAAAGTGATTTGGCAATGAGCGGTCGTTCGTCGCTAAAGTGATTTGGCAATGAGCGGTCGTTAAATCGTCGCTAAAGTGAGTTGGCAATGAGCGGTCGTTTCGTCGCTAAAAGTGATTTGGCAATGAGCGGTGCGTTAAATTCGTCGCTAAAGTGATTTGGCAATGAGCGGTTCGTTAAATTCGCTAAAGTGATTTGGCAATGAGCGGTTCGTTCGTTCGTCGCTAAAGTGAGTTTGGCAATGAGCGATTTCGTTCGTCGCTAAAGTGATTTGCAATGAGCGATTCGTTCGTCGCTAAAGTGATTTGGCAATGAGCGGTGAAGCGGTCGTTCGTCGCTAAAGTGATTTGGCAATGAGCGGTCGTTTCGTCGCTAAAAGTGATTTGGCAATGAGCGGTCGTTCGTCGCTAAAGTGATTTGGCAATGAGCGGTCGTTCGTCGCTAAAAAGTGAGTTGGCAATGAGCGGTCGTTTCGTCGCTAAAAAGTGATTTGGCAATGAGCGGTCGTTCGTCGCTAAAGTGATTTGGCAATGAGCGGTCGTTTCGTCGCTAAAAAAGTGATTTGGCAATGAGCGATTGGTCGCGTCGCTAAAGTGATTTGGCAATGAGCGATTCGTTGAAAAATTCGCTAAAGTGATTTGGCAATGAGCGGTCGTTTCGTCGTCGCTAAAGTGATTTGGGCAATGAGCGGTCGTTCGTCGCTAAAAGTGATTTGGCAATGAGCGGTCGTTCGTCGCTAAAGTGATTTGGCAATGAGCGGTCGTTCGTCGCTAAAAAGTGAGTTGGCAATGAGCGTTTCGTTAAAATTTCGCTAAAGTGATTTGGCAATGAGCGGTGGTTAAATTCGCTAAAAAGTGATTTGGCAATGAGCGGTGGTTTCGTCGCTAAAAAGTGATTTGGCAATGAGCGGTCGTTCGTCGCTAAAGTGAGTTGGCAATGAGCGGTCGTTCGTCGCTAAAGTGATTTGGCAATGAGCGGTCGTTTCGTCGCTAAAGTGATTTGGCAATGAGCGGTGGTTCGTCGCTAAAGTGAGTTGGCAATGAGCGATTCGTTTCGTCGCTAAAGTGATTTGGCAATGAGCGTTCGTTCGTCGCTAAAGTGATTTGGCAATGAGCGGTCGTTCGTCGCTAAAGTGAGTTGGCAATGAGCGGTCGTTCGTCGCTAAAGTGAGTTTGGCGCAATGAGCGGTCGTTTCGTCGCTAAAGTGATTTGGCAATGAGCGGTCGTTTCGTCGCTAAAAGTGATTTGGCAATGAGCGGTTGGTTCGTCGCTAAAGTGAGTTGGCAATGAGCGGTGGTTCGTCGCTAAAGCTAAAGCAATGAGTTGGCAATGAGCGGCAATGAGCGTTCGTTCGCTAAAGTGATTTGGCAATGAGCGGTCGTTCGTCGCTAAAGTGATTTGGCAATGAGCGGTCGTTCGTCGCTAAAGTGATTTGGCAATGAGCGGTCGTTCGTCGCTAAAGTGAGTTGGCAATGAGCGATGAGTTCGCTAAATGAGCAAATGAGATTCGTTCGTCGCTAAAGTGATTTGGCAATGAGCGGTCGTTCGTCGCTAAAGTGATTTGGCAATGAGCGGTGGTTTCGTCGCTAAAGTGATTTGGCAATGAGCGGTCGTTCGTCGCTAAAGTGATTTGGCAATGAGCGGTCGTTCGTCGCTAAAAAGTGATTTGGCAATGAGCGGTCGTTTCGTCGCTAAAGTGATTTGGCAATGAGCGGTCGTTCGTCGCTAAAGTGATTTGGCAATGAGCGGTCGTTAAATTCGCTAAAGTGAGTTGGCAATGAGCGGTCGTTTCGTCGCTAAAGTGATTTGGCAATGAGCGGTCGTTCGTCGCTAAAAGTGATTTGGCAATGAGCGGTCGTTCGTCGCTAAAGTGATTTGGCAATGAGCGATTCGTTCGTCGCTAAAGTGAGTTGGCAATGAGCGGTCGTTTCGCTAAAGTGATTTGGCAATGAGCGATTGGATTTCGCTAAAAAGTGATTTGGCAATGAGCGGTCGTTTCGTCGCTAAAGTGATTTGGCAATGAGCGGTGGTTTCGTCGCTAAAAAGTGATTTGGCAATGAGCGATTCGTTTCGTCGCTAAAGTGATTTGGCAATGAGCGGTCGTTCGTCGCTAAAGTGATTTGGCAATGAGCGGTCGTTTCGTCGCTCGCTAAAGTGATTTGGCAATGAGCGGTCGTTCGTTCGTCGCTAAAGTGATTTGGCAATGAGCGGTCGTTTCGTCGCTGAAAAGTGATGAGTTGGCAATGAGCGGTCGTTCGTCGCTAAAGTGATTTGGCAATGAGCGGTGGTTCGTCGCTAAAAAGTGATTTGGCAATGAGCGATTCGTTTCGTCGCTAAAGTGATTTGGCAATGAGCGGTCGTTCGATTTCGTCGCTAAAGTGAGTTGGCAATGAGCGGTCGTTAAATTCGCTAAAGTGATTTGGCAATGAGCGGTCGTTTCGTCGCTAAAGTGAGTTGGCAATGAGCGATTGGTTCGTCGCTAAAGTGATTTGGCAATGAGCGGTCGTTCGTCGCGCTAAAGTGATTTGGCAATGAGCGGTCGTTCGTCGCTAAAGTGATTTGGCAATGAGCGGTCGTTCGTCGCTAAAGTGATTTGGCAATGAGCGGTCGTTAAATTCGCTAAAGTGATTTGGCAATGAGCGATTCGTTCGTCGCTAAAGTGAGTTGGCAATGAGCGGTCGTTCGTCGCTAAAAGTGATTTAGCAATGAGCGGTCGTTCGTCGCTAAAGTGAGTTGGCAATGAGCGGTCGTTCGTCGCTAAAGTGATTTGGCAATGAGCGATTCGTTTCGTCGCTAAAGTGATTTGGCAATGAGCGGTCGTTAAATTCGCTAAAAAGTGATTTGGCAATGAGCGATTCGTTAAAGTCGCTAAAGTGAGTTGGCAATAAAGCGATTTCGTTCGTCGCTAAAGTGATTTGGCAATGAGCGGTCGTTTCGTCGCTAAAGTGAGTTGGCAATGAGCGGTCGTTAAATTTCGTCTAAAAGTGAGTTGGCAATGAGCGGTTGGTTTCGTCGCTAAAGTGATTTGGCAATGAGCGGTGGTCGTTCGTCGCTAAAGTGATTTGGCAATGAGCGGTCGTTTTCGTCGCTAAAGTGATTTGGCAATGAGCGGTCGTTTCGTCGCTAAAGTGAGTTGGCAATGAGCGATTCGTTTCGTCGCTAAAGTGATTTGGCAATGAGCGGTCGTTCGTCGCTAAAGTGAGATTTGGCAATGAGCGGTCGTTAAATTCGCTAAAGTGATTTGGCAATGAGCGATTCGTTCGTCGCTAAAAAGTGATTTGGCAATGAGCGTTAAATTCGCTAAAAGTGATTTGGCAATGAGCGGTGTTCGTCGCTAAAGTGATTTGGCAATGAGCGGTCGTTCGTCGCTAAAGTGATTTGGCAATGAGCGGTCGTTTCGTCGCTAAAGTGATTTGGCAATGAGCGGCGGTTTCGTCGCTAAAGTGATTTGGCAATGAGCGGTCGTTCGTCGCTAAAGTGAGTTTGGCAATGAGCGGTCGTTCGTCGCTAAAGTGAGTTGGCAATGAGCGGTGTTCGTTAAATTCGCTAAAGTGAGTTGGCAATGAGCGGTCGTTCGTCGCTAAAGTGATTTGGCAATGAGCGGTGGTTTCGTCGCTAAAGTGATTTGGCAATGAGCGGTGGTTCGTCGCTAAAGTGAGTTGGCAATGAGCGGTCGTTCGTCGCTAAAGTGATTTGGCAATGAGCGGTCGTTCGTCGCTAAAAAAAAAGTGATTTGGCAATGAGCGGTCGTTCGTCGCTAAAGTGATTTGGCAATGAGCGGTCGTTAAATTCGCTAAAGTGATTTGGCAATGAGCGATTCGTTCGTCGCTAAAGTGATTTGGCAATGAGCGGTTCGTTCGTCGCTAAAGTGATTTGGCAATGAGCGGTCGTTAAATTCGCTAAAGTGATTTGGCAATGAGCGGTCGTTTCGTCGCTAAAGTGATTTGGCAATGAGCGGTCGTTCGTCGCTAAAGTGATTTGGCAATGAGCGGTCGTTTCGTCGCTAAAGTGATTTGGCAATGAGCGGCGATCGCGTTTCGTCGCTAAAGTGAGTTTGGCAATGAGCGGTCGTTCGTCGCTAAAGTGAGTTTGGCAATGAGCGGTCGTTAAATTCGCTAAAGTGATTTGGCAATGAGCGGTCGTTTTCGTCGCTAAAGTGATTTGGCAATGAGCGGTCGTTTCGTCGCTAAAGTGATTTGGCAATGAGCGGTCGTTAAAATTCGCTAAAGTGATTTGGCAATGAGCGGTGGTTTCGTCGCTAAAAAGTGAGTTTGGCAATGAGCGGTCGTTTCGTCGCTAAAGTGATTTGGCAATGAGCGGTCGTTTCGTCGCTAAAAAGTGATTTGGCAATGAGCGGTGGTTTCGTCGCTAAAGTGATTTGGCAATGAGCGGTGGTTCGTCGCTAAAGTGAGTTGGCAATGAGCGGTCGTTCGTCGCTAAAGTGATTTGGCAATGAGCGGTCGTTTCGTCGCTAAAGTGATTTGGCAATGAGCGGTGGTTCGTCGCTAAAGTGATTTGGCAATGAGCGGTCGTTCGTGATTTCGCAAAAGTGATTTAGTTCGCAATGAGCGATTCGTTAAATTCGTTCGCTAAAGTGATTTGGCAATGAGCGGTCGTTTCGTCGCTAAAGTGATTTGGCAATGAGCGGTCGTTCGTCGCTAAAAAGTGATTTGGCAATGAGCGGTCGTTCGTCGCTAAAGTGATTTGGCAATGAGCGGTCGTTCGTCGCTAAAGTGAGTTTGGCAATGAGCGGTCGTTTCGTCGCTAAAGTGATTTGGCAATGAGCGGTCGTTTCGTCGCTAAAGTGATTTGGCAATGAGCGGTGGTTCGTCGCTAAAGTGATTTGGCAATGAGCGGTGGTTTCGTCGCTAAAGTGATTTGGCAATGAGCGGTCGTTCGTCGCTAAAGTGATTTGGCAATGAGCGGTCGTTTCGTCGCTAAAGTGAGTTGGCAATGAGCGGTCGTTCGTCGCTAAAGTGATTTGGCAATGAGCGATTCGTTCGTCGCTAAAGTGATTTGGCAATGAGCGGTCGTTCGTCGCTAAAGTGCTAAAATGATTTGGCAATGAGCGGTTCGTTCGTCGCTAAAGTGATTTGGCAATGAAAGCGGTCGTTCGTCGCTAAAGTGATTTGGCAATGAGCGGTCGTTCGTCGCTAAAAAGTGATTTGGCAATGAGCGGTCGTTAAATTCGCTAAAGTGAGTTGGCAATGAGCGGTCGTTTCGTCGCTAAAGTGAGTTTGGCAATGAGCGGTGGTTCGTCGCTAAAGTGATTTGGCAATGAGCGGTGGTTCGTCGCTAAAGTGATTTGGCAATGAGCGGTCGTTCGTCGCTAAAGTGATTTGGCAATGAGCGATCGTTCGTCGCTAAAGTGATTTGGCAATGAGCGGTCGTTCGTCGCTAAAGTGATTTGGCAATGAGCGATTCGTTCGTCGCTAAAAAGTGATTTGGCAATGAGCGGTCGTTCGTCGCTAAAGTGATTTGGCAATGAGCGGTCGTTTCGTCGCTAAAGTGAGTTGGCAATGAATGAGCGGTCGTTCGTCGCTAAAGTGATTTGGCAATGAGCGGTCGTTAAATCGTCGCTAAAGTGATTTGGCAATGAGCGGTGGTTCGTCGCTAAAGTGATTTGGCAATGAGCGGTTCGTTTCGTCGCTAAAGTGATTTGGCAATGAGCGGTGGTTTTCGTCGCTAAAGTGATTTGGCAATGAGCGGTTCGTTCGTCGCTAAAGTGAGTTGGCAATGAGCGGTGGTTTCGTCGCTAAAGTGATTTGGCAATGAGCGGTGGTTTCGTCGCTAAAGTGATTTGGCAATGAATGAGCGTGATTTGGCAATGAGCGGTCGTTCGTCGCTAAAGTGATTTGGCAATGAGCGGTCGTTCGTCGCTAAAGTGATTTGGCAATGAGCGGTCGTTCGTCGCTAAAGTGAGTTGGCAATGAGCGGTCGTTCGTCGCTAAAAAGTGATTTGGCAATGAGCGGTGGTTTCGCGTCGCTAAAGTGATTTGGCAATGAGCGGTCGTCGTTTCGTCGCTAAAAGTGATTTGGCAATGAGCGGTGGTTTCGTCGCTAAAGTGATTTGGCAATGAGCGGTGGTTTCGTCGCTAAAGTGAGTTGGCAATGAGCGGTCGTTCGTCGCTAAAAGTGATTTGGCAATGAGCGGTCGTTAAATCGTCGCTAAAGTGATTTGGCAATGAGCGGTGGTTCGTCGCTAAAGTGATTTGGCAATGAGCGGTCGTTCGTCGCTAAAGTGATTTGGCAATGAGCGGTCGTTCGTCGCTAAAGTGAGTTGGCAATGAGCGGTCGTTCGTCGCTAAAGTGATTTGGCAATGAGCGATTCGTTTCGTCGCTAAAAGTGATTTGGCAATGAGCGGTGGTTCGTCGCTAAAAGTGATTTGGCAATGAGCGGTGGTTTCGTCGCTAAAGTGATTTGGCAATGAGCGGTGGTTCGTCGCTAAAGTGATTTGGCAATGAGCGGTCGTTCGTCGCTAAAGTGATTTGGCAATGAGCGGTCGTTTTCGTCGCTAAAGTGATTTGGCAATGAGCGGTCGTTCGTCGCTAAAGTGAGTTGGCAATGAGCGGTGGTTCGTCGCTAAAAGTGATTTGGCAATGAGCGGTCGTTCGTCGCTAAAGTGATTTGGCAATGAGCGGTCGTTTCGTCGCTAAAGTGATTTGGCAATGAGCGGTGGATTCGTTCGCTAAAGTGAGTTGGCAATGAGCGGTCGTTTTCGTCGCTAAAGTGATTTGGCAATGAGCGGTCGTTCGTCGCTAAAGTGAGTTTGGCAATGAGCGGTCGATTTAAATTCGCTAAAGTGATTTGGCAATGAGCGATTCGTTCGTCGCTAAAGTGATTTGGCAATGAGCGGTGGTTCGTCGCTAAAGTGAGTTGGCAATGAGCGGTCGTTTCGTCGCTAAAAGTGATTTGGCAATGAGCGGTCGTTTCGTCGCTAAAGTGATTTGGCAATGAGCGGTGGTTCGTCGCTAAAGTGATTTGGCAATGAGCGATTCGTCGCTTCGTTAAATTCGCTAAAGTGAGTTGGCAATGAGCGGTCGTTCGTCGCTAAAGTGATTTGGCAATGAGCGGTCGTTCGTCGCTAAAGTGAGTTGGCAATGAGCGGTCGTTCGTCGCTAAAGTGAGTTGGCAATGAGCGGTCGTTTCGTCGCTAAAGTGTGATTTAGCAATGAGCGGTGGTTCGTCGCTAAAGTGAGTTGGCAATGAGCGGTGGTTTCGTCGCTAAAGTGATTTGGCAATGAGCGGTCGTTCGTAAGCTAAAGTGAGTTGGCAATGAGCGGTCGTTCGTCGCTAAAGTGATTTGGCAATGAGCGGTGGTTTTCGTCGCTAAAGTGATTTGGCAATGAGCGGTCGTTCGTCGCTAAAAAGTGAGTTTGGCAATGAGCGGTGGTTCGTCGCTAAAGTGATTTGGCAATGAGCGGTCGTTCGTCGCTCGCTAAAGTGAGTTGGCAATGAGCGATTGGTTCGTCGCTAAAGTGATTTGGCAATGAGCGGTCGTTTCGTCGCTAAAGTGATTTGGCAATGAGCGGTGGTTCGTCGCTAAAGTGATTTGGCAATGAGCGGTGGTTAAATTCGCTAAAGTGATTTGGCAATGAGCGGTGGTTCGTCGCTAAAGTGATTTGGCAATGAGCGATTCGTTCGTCGCTAAAGTGATTTGGCAATGAGCGGTGGTTTTCGTCGCTAAAGTGAGTTGGCAATGAGCGGTCGTTCGTTCGTCGCTAAAGTGAGTTGGCAATGAGCGGTCGTTCGTCGCTAAAGTGATTTGGCAATGAGCGGTCGTTAAATTCGTCGCTAAAGTGATTTGGCAATGAGCGGTCGTTCGTCGCTAAAGTGATTTGGCAATGAGCGATGTCGTTTCGTCGCTAAAGTGATTTGGCAATGAGCGGTCGTTAAATTCGTCGCTAAAGTGATTTGGCAATGAGCGGTCGTTCGTCGCTAAAGTGAGTTGGCAATGAGCGGTGGTTCGTCGCTAAAGTGATTTGGCAATGAGCGGTCGTTCGTCGCTAAAGTGAGTTGGCAATGAGCGGTGGTTTCGTCGCTAAAGTGAGTTGGCAATGAGCGGTCGTTCGTCGCTAAAGTGATTTGGCAATGAGCGGTCGTTCGTCGCTAAAGTGATTTGGCAATGAGCGGTGGTTTCGTCGCTAAAGTGATTTGGCAATGAGCGATTGGTTCGTCGCTAAAGTGATTTGGCAATGAGCGGTCGTTCGTCGCTAAAGTGATTTGGCAATGAGCGATTGGATTCGTCGCTAAAGTGATTTGGCAATGAGCGGTGGTTCGTCGCTAAAGTGATTTGGCAATGAGCGGTGGTTCGTCGCTAAAGTGAGTTGGCAATGAGCGGTCGTTTCGTCGCTAAAAAGTGATTTGGCAATGAGCGGTCGTTCGTCGCTAAAGTGATTTGGCAATGAGCGGTGGTTGGTTCGTCGCTGGTTCGTCGCTAAAGTGATTTGGCAATGAGCGGTCGTTTCGTCGCTAAAGTGATTTAGCAATGAGCGGTGGTTCGTCGCTAAAGTGAGTTGGCAATGAGCGGTCGTTCGTCGCTAAAGTGATTTGGCAATGAGCGGTCGTGATTTGGCGTAAGCTAAAGTGAGTTGGCAATGAGCGGTCGTTTCGTCGCTAAAGTGAGTTTGGCAATGAGCGGTCGTTCGTCGCTAAAGTGATTTGGCAATGAGCGGTCGTTTCGTCGCTAAAGTGAGTTTGGCAATGAGCGGTCGTTCGTCGCTAAAGTGATTTGGCAATGAGCGGATTCGTTCGTCGCTAAAGTGATTTGGCAATGAGCGATTCGTTTCGTCGCTAAAGTGAGTTGGCAATGAGCGGTGGTTCGTCGCTAAAAAGTGAGTTGGCAATGAGCGGTCGTTTCGTCGCTAAAGTGATTTGGCAATGAGCGGTCGTTTCGTCGCTAAAGTGATTTGGCAATGAGCGGTGGTTAAATTCGTCGCTAAAGTGATTTGGCAATGAGCGGTGGTTCGTCGCTAAAGTGATTTGGCAATGAGCGGTCGTTCGTCGCTAAAAGTGATTTGGCAATGAGCGGTCGTTTCGTCGCTAAAGTGAGTTGGCAATGAGCGGTGGTTCGTCGCTAAAGTGAGTTGGCAATGAGCGGTCGTTCGTCGCTAAAGTGATTTGGCAATGAGCGGTCGTTCGTCGCTAAAAGTTGGCAATGAGCGGTTCGTTCGTCGCTAAATGAGCGGCAATGAGCGGTTCGTTTCGTCGCTAAAGTGAGTTGGCAATGAGCGGTCGTTCGTCGCTAAAAAGTGAGTTGGCAATGAGCGATTGGTTTCGTCGCTAAAGTGATTTGGCAATGAGCGGTGGTTAAATTCGCTAAAGTGAGTTAGCAATGAGCGGTGGTTCGTCGCTAAAGTGATTTGGCAATGAGCGGTCGTTTCGTCGCTAAAGTGATTTGGCAATGAGCGGTCGTTTCGTCGCTAAAGTGATTTGGCAATGAGCGGTGGTTCGTCGCTAAAGTGATTTGGCAATGAGCGGTCGTTCGTCGCTAAAGTGATTTGGCAATGAGCGGTGGTTTCGTCGCTAAAGTGAGTTTGGCAATGAGCGGTGGTTAAATTCGCTAAAGTGAGTTGGCAATGAGCGGTCGTTAAAATTCGCTAAAGTGAGTTGGCAATGAGCGGTCGTTCGTCGCTAAAGTGAGTTGGCAATGAGCGGTCGTTCGTCGCTAAAGTGATTTGGCAATGAGCGGTCGTTAAATTCGCTAAAGTGATTTGGCAATGAGCGGTGGTTCGTCGCTAAAGTGAGTTGGCAATGAGCGGTGGTTCGTCGCTAAAGTGATTTGGCAATGAGCGGTGGTTCGTCGCTAAAGTGAGTTGGCAATGAGCGGTCGTTCGTCGCTAAAAAAGTGATTTGGCAATGAGCGGTGGTTCGTCGCTAAAGTGAGTTGGCAATGAGCGATTCGTTCGTCGCTAAAGTGATTTGGCAATGAGCGGTGGTTTCGTCGCTAAAGTGATTTGGCAATGAGCGGTGGTTTCGTCGCTAAAGTGATTTGGCAATGAGCGGTGGTTCGTCGCTAAAGTGATTTGGCAATGAGCGGTCGTTAAATTCGCTAAAAAGTGATTTGGCAATGAGCGGTCGTTCGTCGCTAAAAGTGATTTGGCAATGAGCGGTGGTTCGTCGCTAAAGTGAGTTGGCAATGAGCGGTGGTTCGTCGCTAAAGTGAGTTGGCAATGAGCGGTGGTTAAATTCGCTAAAGTGATTTGGCAATGAGCGGTCGTTCGTCGCTAAAGTGAGTTGGCAATGAGCGGTGGTTCGTCGCTAAAGTGATTTGGCAATGAGCGGTTCGTTTTCGTCGCTAAAGTGATTTGGCAATGAGCGGTGGTTTCGTCGCTAAAGTGAGTTGGCAATGAGCGATTGGTTCGTTTCGTCGCTAAAGTGAGTTGGCAATGAGCGGTCGTTTAAATCGCTAAAGTGAGTTGGCAATGAGCGGTTCGTTCGTCGCTAAAGTGAGTTAGCAATGAGCGGTCGTTCGTAAGCTAAAGTGAGTTGGCAATGAGCGATTCGTTTCGTCGCTAAAGTGATTTGGCAATGAGCGGTGGTTCGTCGCTAAAGTGAGATTTGGCAATGAGCGGTCGTTCGTCGCTAAAGTGATTTGGCAATGAGCGGTCGTTTCGTCGCTAAAAGTGATTTGGCAATGAAGCGGTGGTTTCGTCGCTAAAGTGAGTTGGCAATGAGCGGTCGTTCGTCGCTAAAGTGATTTGGCAATGAGCGGTCGTTCGTCGCTAAAGTGAGTTGGCAATGAGCGGTGGTTCGTCGCTAAAGTGAGTTGGCAATGAGCGGTCGTTTCGTCGCTAAAGTGATTTGGCAATGAGCGATTGGTTCGTCGCTAAAGTGAGTTTGGCAATGAGCGGTCGTTTCGTCGCTAAAGTGATTTGGCAATGAGCGGTCGTTTCGTCGCTAAAGTGAGTTGGCAATGAGCGGTGGTTCGTCGCTAAAGTGAGTTGGCAATGAGCGGTCGTTCGTCGCTAAAGTGATTTGGCAATGAGCGGTCGTTAAATTCGCTAAAGTGATTTGGCAATGAGCGGTCGTTAAATTCGCTAAAGTGAGTTGGCAATGAGCGGTGGTTCGTCGCTAAAGTGATTTGGCAATGAGCGGTGGTTTCGTCGCTAAAGTGAGTTGGCAATGAGCGGTCGTTTCGTCGCTAAAGTGAGTTGGCAATGAGCGGTGGTTCGTCGCTAAAAAAGTGATTTGGCAATGAGCGGTCGTTAAATTCGTCGCTAAAGTGATTTGGCAATGAGCGATTCGGATTCGTCGCTAAAGTGATTTAGCAATGAGCGGTGGTTAAAATTTCGCTAAAGTGATTTGGCAATGAGCGGTCGTTTCGTCGCTAAAGTGATTTGGCAATGAGCGGTCGTTCGTCGCTAAAGTGAGTTGGCAATGAGCGATTCGTTTCGTCGCTAAAAGTGATTTGGCAATGAGCGGTGGTTCGTCGCTAAAGTGAGTTGGCAATGAGCGGTCGTTCGTCGCTAAAAGTGATTTGGCAATGAGCGATTGTTTCGTCGCTAAAGTGAGTTGGCAATGAGCGGTCGTTTCGTCGCTAAAGTGATTTGGCAATGAGCGGTCGTTCGTCGCTAAAGTGATTTGGCAATGAGCGATTCGTTACGTCGCTAAAGTGAGTTGGCAATGAGCGGTCGTTCGTCGCTAAAGTGAGTTGGCAATGAGCGGTGGTTTCGTCGCTAAAGTGATTTAGCAATGAGCGGTGGTTTCGTCGCTAAAGTGAGTTTGGCAATGAGCGGTGTTAATTTCGCTAAAGTGATTTGGCAATGAGCGGTCGTTTTCGTCGCTAAAGTGATTTGGCAATGAGCGGTCGTTCGTCGCTAAAGTGAGTTGGCAATGAGCGGTGGTTAAATTCGTCGCTAAAGTGATTTGGCAATGAGCGGTGGTTCGTCGCTAAAGTGAGTTGGCAATGAGCGGTGGTTTCGTCGCTAAAGTGAGTTAGCAATGAGCGATTGGTTTCGTCGCTAAAGTGAGTTGGCAATGAGCGGTCGTTCGTCGCTAAAGTGATTTGGCAATGAGCGTTCGTTCGTCGCTAAAGTGAGTTGGCAATGAGCGGTCGTTAAATCGTCGCTAAAAGTGAGTTGGCAATGAGCGGTCGTTAAATTCGCTAAAGTGAGTTAGCAATGAGCGGTCGTTCGTCGCTAAAGTGATTTGGCAATGAGCGGTCGTTCGTCGCTAAAGTGATTTGGCAATGAGCGGTGGTTCGTCGCTAAAAAGTGAGTTTGGCAATGAGCGAGCGATTCGTTCGTCGCTAAAGTGAGTTGGCAATGAGCGGTGGTTCGTCGCTAAAGTGATTTGGCAATGAGCGGTCGTTTCGTCGCTAAAGTGATTTGGCAATGAGCGGTCGTTCGTCGCTAAAGTGAGTTAGCAATGAGCGGTCGTTCGTCGCTAAAAGTGAGTTGGCAATGAGCGGTCGTTTTCGTCGCTAAAGTGATTTGGCAATGAGCGGTCGTTCGTCGCTAAAGTGAGTTGGCAATGAGCGGTCGTTAAATTCGTCGCTAAAGTGAGTTGGCAATGAGCGATTCGTTCGTCGCTAAAGTGAGTTGGCAATGAGCGGTGGTTTCGTCGCTAAAAGTGAGTTGGCAATGAGCGGTCGTTCGTCGCTAAAAAAAGTGAGTTAGCAATGAGCGGTCGTTCGTCGCTAAAGTGATTTGGCAATGAGCGGTCGTTCGTCGCTAAAGTGAGTTGGCAATGAGCGGTCGATTCGTCGCTAAAGTGATTTGGCAATGAGCGGTGGTTCGTCGCTAAAGTGAGTTAGCAATGAGCGGTCGTTTCGTCGCTAAAGTGATTTGGCAATGAGCGGTCGTTAAATTCGTCGCTAAAAGTGAGTTGGCAATGAGCGGTCGTTCGTCGCTAAAGTGATTTGGCAATGAGCGGTCGTTCGTCGCTAAAGTGAGTTAGCAATGAGCGGTGGTTTCGTCGCTAAAAGTGAGTTGGCAATGAGCGGTCGTTCGTCGCTAAAGTGATTTGGCAATGAGCGTTCGTCACTAAAGTGATTTAAGCTAAAGTGATTTAGCTAAATGATTTGGCAATGAGCGGTTAATTCGTCGCTAAAGTGATTTGGCAATGAGCGGTCGTTCGTCGCTAAAGTGATTTAGCAATGAGCGGTCGTTCGTCGCTAAAGTGAGTTTGGCAATGAGCGGTCGTTCGTCGCTAAAGTGAGTTGGCAATGAGCGATTGGTTAAAATCGCTAAAGTGAGTTGGCAATGAGCGGTCGTTCGTCGCTAAAGTGAGTTTGGCAATGAGCGGTCGTTAAATTCGCTAAAGTGATTTAGCAATGAGCGGTCGTTTCGTAAGCTAAAGTGATTTAGCAATGAGCGGTCGTTCGTCGCTAAAAAAGTGATTTAGCAATGAGCGGTCGTTTCGTCGCTAAAGTGAGTTGGCAATGAGCGGTCGTTCGTCGCTAAAGTGAGTTAGCAATGAGCGATTCGTTAAATTCGCTAAAGTGATTTGGCAATGAGCGGTCGTTCGTCGCTAAAGTGATTTGGCAATGAGCGGTCGTTCGTCGCTAAAGTGAGTTAGCAATGAGCGGTCGTTAAATTCGCTAAAGTGAGTTGGCAATGAGCGGTTCGTTCGTCGCTAAAGTGAGTTGGCAATGAGCGGTCGTTCGTCGCTTAAAGTGAGTTGGCAATGAGCGATTGGTTCGTCGCTAAAGTGAGTTGGCAATGAGCGGTGGGTTTCGTCGCTAAAGTGAGTTGGCAATGAGCGGTCGTTCGTCGCTAAAGTGATTTGGCAAGCAATGAGCGGTGGATTCGTCGCTAAAGTGAGTTGGCAATGAGCGATTGGATTCGTCGCTAAAGTGAGTTAGCAATGAGCGGTGGTTCGTCGCTAAAGTGAGTTAGCAATGAGCGATTCGTTCGTCGCTAAAGTGAGTTAGCAATGAGCGATTCGTTAAATTCGCTAAAGTGATTTGGCAATGAGCGATTCGTTCGCGTCGCTAAAGTGATTTGGCAATGAGCGGTGGTTTCGTCGCTAAAGTGATTTGGCAATGAGCGATTCGTTTCGTCGCTAAAGTGATTTGGCAATGAGCGGTCGTTCGTCGCTAAAGTGAGTTGGCAATGAGCGGTGGTTCGTCGCTAAAGTGAGTTAGCAATGAGCGGTGGATTTAAATTCGCTAAAGTGATTTGGCAATGAGCGGTGGTTCGTCGCTAAAGTGATTTGGCAATGAGCGGTGGTTTGCGTCGCTAAAGTGATTTGGCAATGAGCGGTCGTCGTCGCTAAAGTGAGTTAGCAATGAGCGGTCGTTCGTCGCTAAAGTGAGTTGGCAATGAGCGGTCGTTAAATTCGTCGCTAAAGTGAGTTGGCAATGAGCGGTGGTTCGTCGCTAAAGTGAGTTGGCAATGAGCGGTGGTTTCGTCGCTAAAGTGAGTTAGCAATGAGCGGTGGATTCGTCGCTAAAGTGAGTTTGGCAATGAGCGATTGGATTCGTCGCTAAAAAGTGAGTTGGCAATGAGCGGTCGTTAAAATTAAGCTAAAGTGATTTAGCAATGAGCGATTGGATTCGTCGCTAAAGTGATTTGGCAATGAGCGGTCGTTCGTCGCTAAAGTGAGTTGGCAATGAGCGGTGGTTCGTCGCTAAAGTGATTTGGCAATGAGCGGTCGTTAAATTAAGCTAAAGTGAGTTGGCAATGAGCGGTCGTTCGTCGCTAAAGTGAGTTGGCAATGAGCGATTGGTTCGTCGCTAAAGTGATTTGGCAATGAGCGGTCGTTTCGTCGCTAAAGTGATTTGGCAATGAGCGGTCGTTAAATTCGCTAAAGTGATTTAGCAATGAGCGATTCGTTCGATCGCTAAAGTGAGTTGGCAATGAGCGGTCGTTCGTCGCTAAAGTGAGTTAGCAATGAGCGGTGGTTCGTCGCTAAAGTGAGTTGGCAATGAGCGGTCGTTCGTCGCTAAAGTGAGTTAGCAATGAGCGATTGGTTTCGTCGCTAAAGTGAGTTGGCAATGAGCGGTGGTTCGTCGCTAAAGTGAGTTGGCAATGAGCGGTCGTTCGTCGCTAAAGTGAGTTAGCAATGAGCGGTGGTTCGTCGCTAAAGTGAGTTTAGCAATGAGCGGTCGTTTCGTCGCTAAAGTGAGTTGGCAATGAGCGGTCGTTCGTCGCTAAAGTGAGTTAGCAATGAGCGGTCGTTCGTCGCTAAAAGTGAGTTAGCAATGAGCGGTCGTTCGTCGCTAAAAGTGAGTTGGCAATGAGCGGTCGTTGCGTCGCTAAAGTGAGTTAGCAATGAGCGATTAGTTCGTCGCTAAAGTGAGTTAGCAATGAGCGGTTGGTTTCGTCGCTAAAGTGAGTTAGCAATGAGCGGTCGTTAAATTAAGCTAAAAGTGATTTGGCAATGAGCGGTCGTTTCGTTTCGCTAAAGTGAGTTGGCAATGAGCGGTGGTTTCGTCGCTAAAGTGAGTTGGCAATGAGCGGTGGATTCGTCGCTAAAGTGAGTTAGCAATGAGCGGTCGTTTCGTCGCTAAAGTGATTTGGCAATGAGCGGTGGTTTCGTCGCTAAAGTGAGTTTGGCAATGAGCGGTGGTTCGTCGCTAAAGTGAGTTAGCAATGAGCGGTGGTTAAATTCGCTAAAAGTGATTTGGCAATGAGCGGTCGTTCGTCGCTAAAAGTGAGTTGGCAATGAGCGATTGGTTCGTCGCTAAAGTGAGTTGGCAATGAGCGGTGGTTTCGTCGCTAAAAGTGAGTTAGGCAATGAGCGGTCGTTCGTCGCTAAAGTGAGTTGGCAATGAGCGGTCGTTCGTCGCTAAAGTGATTTGGCAATGAGCGGTGGTTAAATCGCTAAAAGTGAGTTAGCAATGAGCGATTGGTTCGTCGCTAAAGTGAGTTGGCAATGAGCGGTGGATTCGTCGCTAAAGTGAGTTGGCAATGAGCGGTGGTTCGTCGCTAAAGTGAGTTGGCAATGAAGCGTTCGTTCGTCGCTAAAGTGAGTTGGCAATGAGCGATTCGTTAAATTCGCTAAAAGTGAGTTGGCAATGAGCGGTCGTTAAATCGCTAAAGTGATTTGGCAATGAGCGGTGGTTCGTCGCTAAAGTGATTTGGCAATGAGCGGTCGTTAAATTAAGCCTAAAGTGAGTTGGCAATGAGCGATTGATTTCGTCGCTAAAAAGTGAGTTGGCAATGAGCGATGGGTTAAATTCGCTAAAGTGAGTTAGCAATGAGCGGTCGTTCGTCGCTAAAGTGAGTTAGCAATGAGCGGTGGTTCGTCGCTAAAGTGAGTTAGCAATGAGCGGTGGTTTCGTCGCTAAAAAGTGATTTGGCAATGAGCGGTGGTTAAAATTCGCTAAAGTGAGTTGGCAAATGAGCGGTGGTTTATGTCGCTAAAGTGATTTGGCAATGAGCGGTCGTTTAAACTAAAAGTGAGTTAGCAATGAGCGGTCGTTCATAAGCTAAAGTGAGTTCGCAATGAGCGGTCGTTCGTCGCTAAAGTGAGTTAGCAATGAGCGGTCGTTCGTCGCTAAAGTGAGTTAGCAATGAGCGATTCGTTAAATTCGCTAAAGTGAGTTAGCAATGAGCGGTGGTTCGTCGCTAAAAGTGATTTGGCAATGAGCGGTCGTTCGTCGCTAAAGTGATTTGGCAATGAGCGGTGGTTCGTCGCTAAAGTGAGTTAGCAATGAGCGATTCGTTTCGTCGCTAAAGTGATTTAGCAATGAGCGGTGGTTTCGTCGCTAAAGTGATTTGGCAATGAGCGGTCGTTCGTCGCTAAAGTGAGTTAGCAATGAGCGGTGGATTCGTCGCTAAAGTGATTTGGCAATGAGCGGTGGTTCGTCGCTAAAGTGATTTGGCAATGAGCGGTGGTTTCGTCGCTAAAGTGATTTGGCAATGAGCGGTGGTTCGTTTGCTAAAAGTGAGTTAGCAATGAGCGGTCGTTCGTCGCTAAAGTGAGTTAGCAATGAGCGGTCGTTCGTCGCTAAAGTGAGTTAGCAATGAGCGGTGGATTCGTCGCTAAAGTGAGTTGGCAATGAGCGGTCGTTAAATTAAGCTAAAGTGAGTTGGCAATGAGCGGTGGTTTCGTCGCTAAAGTGAGTTAGCAATGAGCGGTGGTTAATTCGTCGCTAAAGTGAGTTAGCAATGAGCGGTCGTTCGTCGCTAAAAGTGAGTTAGCAATGAGCGGTGGTTAAATTCGCTAAAAAGTGAGTTGGCAATGAGCGGTCGTTCGTCGCTAAAAGTGAGTTAGCAATGAGCGGTCGTTCGTCGCTAAAGTGATTTGGCAATGAGCGATTGGATTCGTCGCTAAAGTGATTTGGCAATGAGCGGTGGATTCGTCGCTAAAGTGATTTAGCAATGAGCGGTGGATTAGTCGCTAAAGTGAGTTAGGCAATGAGCGGTCGTTCGTCGCTAAAGTGAGTTAGCAATGAGCGGTGGTTAAAATTCGCTAAAGTGATTTAGCAATGAGCGGTCGTTCGTCGCTAAAGTGATTTGGCAATGAGCGGTCGTTGTCGCTAAAGTGATAAGCAATAAAGTGCTAAAGTGAGTTGGCAATGAGCGGTGGTTTCGTCGCTAAAGTGAGTTAGCAATGAGCGGTTGGATTCGTCGCTAAAGTGATTTGGCAATGAGCGGTCGTTCGTCGCTAAAGTGAGTTAGCAATGAGCGATTCGTTTCGTTGCTAAAGTGAGTTGGCAATGAGCGGTGGTTCGTCGCTAAAGTGAGTTAGCAATGAGCGGTCGTTAGATCGCTAAAGTGAGTTAGCAATGAGCGGTGGATTCGTCGCTAAAGTGAGTTAGCAATGAGCGGTGGTTAAATTCGCTAAAGTGATTTGGCAATGAGCGGTGGTTCGTCGCTAAAGTGAGTTAGCAATGAGCGGTCGTTGTCGCTAAAGTGAGTTGGCAATGAGCGGTGGTTAAATTCGCTAAAGTGAGTTAGCAATGAGCGGTGGATTTCGTCGCTAAAGTGAGTTTGCAATGAGCGGTGGATTTCGTAAGCTAAAGTGATTTAGCAATGAGCGATTCGTTCGTCGCTAAAGTGATTTGGCAATGAAGCGATCGTTTCGTCGCTAAAGTGATTTAGCAATGAGCGGTGGATTCGTCGCTAAAAGTGATTTAGCAATGAGCGGTCGTTAAAATCGCTAAAGTGATTTGGCAATGAGCGGTGGTTAAATTCGCTAAAGTGAGTTAGCAATGAGCGGTCGTTAAATTCGCTAAAGTGAGTTAGCAATGAGCGGTGGTTCGTCGCTAAAGTGAGTTGGCAATGAGCGGTGGTTACGTCGCTAAAGTGAGTTAGCAATGAGCGGTCGTTCGTCGCTAAAAGTGAGTTGGCAATGAAGCGGTGGTTAAATTCGCTAAAGTGAGTTAGCAATGAGCGATTGGTTTCGTCGCTAAAGTGATTTAGCAATGAGCGGTGGTTCGTCGCTAAAGTGATTTGGCAATGAGCGGTGGATTTCGTCGCTAAAGTGAGTTGGCAATGAGCGATTGGTTCGTCGCTAAAGTGAGTTAGCAATGAGCGGTCGTTTCGTCGCTAAAGTGAGTTGGCAATGAGCGATGGTTTTTAATTAAGCTAAAGTGATTTGTCAATAAAAGCGCAATGAAGCGGCGGTTTCGTCGCTAAAAGTGAGTTGGCAATGAGCGGTGGTTAAATCGCTAAAAGTGAGTTAGCAATGAGCGGTCGTTAAAATTCGCTAAAGTGAGTTGGCAATGAGCGGTGGTTAAATTCGCTAAAGTGAGTTAGCAATGAGCGGTCGTTCGTCGCTAAAGTGAGTTAGCAATGAGCGGTCGTTCGTCGCTAAAGTGAGTTAGCAATGAGCGGTCGTTAAATTAAGCTAAAGTGAGTTGGCAATGAGCGGTCGTTCGTCGCTAAAGTGAGTTGGCAATGAGCGGTGGTTCCGTCGCTAAAAGTGAGTTAGCAATGAGCGATTGTTAAATTCGCTAAAGTGAGTTAGCAATGAGCGGTCGTTCGTCGCTAAAGTGAGTTAGCAATGAGCGATTGGTTTGGTAAACTAAAGTGATTTAGCAATGAGCGGTGGATTCGTCGCTAAAGTGATTTAGCAATGAGCGGTCGTTCGTCGCTAAAGTGAGTTAGCAATGAGCGGTCGTTAAATTAAGCTAAAAGTGAGTTAGCAATGAGCGGTCGTTCGTCGCTAAAAGTGAGTTGGCAATGAGCGGTCGTTAATTCGCTAAAGTGATTTGGCAATGAGCGGTGGATTCGTCGTTAAAAGTGAGTTAGCAATGAGCGGTTGTTACCGTCGCTAAAGTGAGTTAGCAATGAGCGGTGGATTTCGTCGCTAAAGTGATTTGGCAATGAGCGATCGTTTCGTCGCTAAAGTGAGTTAGCAATGAGCGGTGGTTTCGTCGCTAAAGTGAGTTAGCAATGAGCGATGCGTTTAAATCGCTAAAGTGAGTTAGCAATGAGCGATGGTTTCGTCGCTAAAGTGAGTTAGCAATGAGCGGTCGTTCGTCGCTAAAGTGAGTTAGCAATGAGCGGTGGATTCGTCGCTAAAAGTGAGTTGGCAATGAGCGGTCGTTCGTCGCTAAAGTGAGTTGGCAATGAGCGGTCGTTAAATTAAGCTAAAAAAAGTGAGTTAGCAATGAGCGGTCGTTTGTCGCTAAAGTGAGTTAGCAATGAGCGATGCGATTTCGTCGCTAAAGTGAGTTAGCAATGAGCGATTCGTTAAAATAAGCTAAAGTGAGTTAGCAATGAGCGGTCGTTTCGTCGCTAAAGTGAGTTAGCAATGAGCGGTGGTTTCGTCGCTAAAGTGAGTTAGCAATGAAGCGGTCGTTAAATTCGCTAAAGTGAGTTAGCAATGAGCGGTGGTTAAATCGCTAAAGTGATTTGGCAATGAGCGGTCGTTTCGTCGCTAAAGTGAGTTAGCAATGAGCGGTGGTTCGTCGCTAAAGTGAGTTGCAATGAGCGATTGGATTCGTCGCTAAAGTGAGTTAGCAATGAGCGGTCGTTCGTCGCTAAAGTGAGTTGGCAATGAGCGATTGGTTCGTCGCTAAAGTGAGTTAGCAATGAGCGGTGGTTAAATTCGCTAAAGTGATTTGGCAATGAGCGGTCGTTTCGTCGCTAAAGTGAGTTGGCAATGAGCGATTGGATTCGTCGCTAAAGTGAGTTAGCAATGAGCGGTCGTTTGTCGCTAAAGTGATTTGGCAATGAGCGGTCGTTTCGTCGCTAAAAGTGAGTTGGCAATGAGCGGTGGATTCGTCGCTAAAGTGAGTTAGCAATGAGCAGTGGTTCGTCGCTAAAGTGATTTGGCAATGAGCGATTGGTTAAAATTCGCTAAAGTGAGTTAGCAATGAGCGGTGGTTGCGTCGCTAAAAAGTGAGTTCGCAATGAGCGGTCGTTTCGTCGCTAAAGTGAGTTGGCAATGAGCGGTCGTTCGTCGCTAAAGTGAGTTAGCAATGAGCGGTTGGTTAAAGTGATTTGGCAATGAGCGATTGGATTCATTAAGCTAAAGTGAGTTAACAATGAGCGGTCGATTCGTAAAGCTAAAGTGAGTTGGCAATGAGCGGTCGTTTGTCGCTAAAGTGAGTTAAGCAATGAGCGATTGAGTTTTCGTCGTTAAAGTGAGTTGGCAATGAGCGGTGGTTTCGTCGCTAAAGTGAGTTAGCAATGAGCGGTCGTTAAAATTAAGCTAAAGTGAGTTCGGCAATGAGCGATTGGTTCGTCGCTAAAAGTGAGTTAGCAATGAGCGGTCGTTAAATTCGCTAAAGTGAGTTAGCAATGAGCGGTGGTTTCGTCGCTAAAGTGAGTTAGCAATGAGCGATCGTTCGTCGCTAAAAGTGAGTTGTCAATGAGCGGTGGATTTTGTCGCTAAAAGTGAGTTAGCAATGAGCGGTGGTTTAAATTCGCTAAAGTGAGTTAGCAATGAGCGGTGGTTAAAATTCGCTAAAAATTGAGTTAGCAATGAGCGATTGGTTCGTCGCTAAAGTGAGTTAGCAATGAGCGGTCGTTCGTCGCTAAAGTGAGTTTAGCAATGAGCGGTCGTTCGTCGCTAAAGTGAGTTAGCAATGAGCGGTGGTTAAATCGCTAAAGTGAGTTAGCAATGAGCGGTCGTTTCGTCGCTAAAGTGATTTGGCAATGAGCGATGGATTTCGTCGCTAAAGTGAGTTAGCAATGAGCGGTGGTTAAATTTCGCTAAAGTGAGTTAGCAATGAGCGATTGGATTAAAAGTTCGCTAAAGTGATTTAACAATGAGCGGTCGTTAAATCGCTAAAGTGATTTGGCAATGAGCGGTGGATTACCGTCGCTAAAGTGAGTTAGCAATGAGCGGTGGTTAAATTCGCTAAAGTGAGTTGGCAATGAGCGGTGGTTAAAATCGCTAAAGTGAGTTAGCAATGAGCGGTCGTTTCGTCGCTAAAGTGAGTTAGCAATGAGCGGTGGTTCGTCGCTAAAAGTGAGTTAGCAATGAGCGGTCGTTCGTCGCTAAAGTGAGTTAGCAATGAGCGGTGGTTTGTCGCTAAAGTGAGTTGGCAATGAGCGGTCGTTAAATTCGCTAAAGTGAGTTAACAATGAGCGGTGGTTAAATTAAGCTAAAGTGAGTTAGCAATGAGCGGTCGTTAAATCGCTAAAGTGAGTTAGCAATGAGCGGTCGTTCGTCGCTAAAGTGAGTTTAGCAATGAGCGGTGGTTTCGTCGCTAAAGTGAGTTAGCAATGAGCGGTGGATTTCGTCGCTAAAGTGAGTTGGCAATGAGCGGTGGTTTGTAAGCTAAAGTGAGTTAGCAATGAGCGATTGGTTCGTAAGCTAAAAGTGAGTTAGCAATGAGCGGTCGTTCGTCGCTAAAGTGAGTTTAGCAATGAGCGGTCGTTCGTCGCTAAAAGTGAGTTAGCAATGAGCGATTGGTTCGTCGCTAAAGTGAGTTTAGCAATGAGCGGTGGATTCGTCGCTAAAGTGAGTTAGCAATGAGCGGTCGTTTCGTCGCTAAAGTGAGTTAGCAATGAGCGGTCGTTAAATTCCTTAAAATAAAGTGAGTTAGCAATGAGCGATTGGTTTCGTCGCTAAAGTGAGTTAGCAATGAGCGGTGGTTAAATTCGCTAAAGTGATTTGGCAATGAGCGGTGGTTAAATCACTAAAAGTGAGTTAGCAATGAGCGGTCATTAAATTCGCTAAAGTGATTTGGCAATGAGCGGTCGTTTCGTCGCTAAAATGAGTTGGCAATGAGCGATTGGTTTCGTAAGCTAAAGTGAGTTAGCAATGAGCGGTGGTTTCGTCGCTAAAGTGAGTTAGCAATGAGCGGTCGTTCGTCGCTAAAGTGAGTTAGCAATGAGCGGTAAGTTTAAATTCGGCTAAAGTGATTTGGCAATGAGCGGTGGTTAAATTCGCTAAAGTGAGTTAGCAATGAGCGGTCGTTCGTCGCTAAAGTGATTTGGCAATGAGCGGTGGTTAAATTCGCTAAAAGTGAGTTAGCAATGAGCGGTCGTTATTTCGTCGTTAAAGTGAGTTAACAATGAGCGATTGGATTAAATCGCTAAAGTGAGTTTGCAATGAGCGATTGGTTTCGTTGCTAAAGTGAGTTGGCAATGAGCGGTCGTTCGTTGCTAAAGTGAGTTCAGCAATGAGCGGTGGATTCGTCGCTAAAGTGAGTTAGCAATGAGCGGTGGTTTCGTCGCTAAAGTGATTTGGCAATGAGCGGTCGTTAAATTCGCTAAAGTGAGTTAGCAATGAGCGGTGGTTTCGTCGCTAAAAGTGAGTTAGCAATGAGCGGTCGTTCATCGCTAAAGTGAGTTAGCAATGAGCGGTGGATTCGGTCGATCGCTAAAGTGAGTTAGCAATGAGCGATTTAAAATCGCTAAAGTGAGTTAGCAATGAGCGATTCGTTAAAATGATTTGCTAAAGTGAGTTAGCAATGAGCGGTCGTTCGTCGCTAAAGTGAGTTAGCAATGAGCGGTCGTTTAGGTCGCTAAAGTGAGTTGGCAATGAGCGGTCGTTAAATTCGCTAAAGTGAGTTAGCAATGAGCGGTCGTTAAATTCGCTAAAGTGAGTTTGCAATGAGCGGTGCGTTCGTCGCTAAAATGAGTTAGCAATGAGCGGTGGATTGCGTCGCTAAAGTGAGTTAGCAATGAGCGGTGGTTCGTCGCTAAAGTGAGTTAGCAATGAGCGGTGGATTTCGTCGCTAAAAGTGAGTTAGCAATGAGCGGTGGTTCGTGCTAAAGTGAGTTAGCAATGAGCGGTCGTTAGGTAAAGCTAAAAGTGAGTTAGCAATGAGCGATGGTTCATCGGCTAAAGTGAGTTCGCAATGAGCGGTGGTTCGTCGCTAAAAAGTGAGTTAAGCAATGAGCGATGGATTCGTCGCTAAAGTGAGTTAGCAATGAAGCGTTGGATTTCGTCGGTAAAGTGAGTTAGCAATGAGCGGTGATTGTCGCTAAAAGTGAGTTAGCAATGAAGCGGTGGTTAGGTAAGCTAAAGTGTGAGTTAGCAATGAGCGATGCGTTACCGTCGCTAAAGTGAGTTGGCAATGAGCGGTGGTTAAATTCGCTAAAGTGAGTTAGCAATGAGCGATTGGATTCGTCGCTAAAGTGAGTTAGCAATGAGCGATTGGTTCGTCGCTAGTGCGTTGTCAATGAATTAGCAAATGAGTTAGCAATCGATTGGATTTGTCTAAAAGTGAGTTAGCAATGAGCGATTCGTTAAATTCGCTAAAGTGAGTTAGCAATGAGCGATTGGATTCATTCGTCGCTAAAGTGAGTTTGCAATGAGCGGTGGATTTAAATTCGCTAAAAGTGAGTTAGCAATGAGCGATTGGTTTCGTCGCTAAAGTGAGTTAGCAATGAGCGGTGGATTAAATGCGCTAAAGTGAGTTCACAATGAGCGGTCGATTACCGTCGCTTAAAGTGAGTTAGCAATGAGCGGTGATTAACCGTCGCTAAAGTGAGTTAGCAATGAGCGGTGGTTAAATTAAGTTAAAGTGATTTAGCAATGAGCGGTCATTAAATTCGCTAAAGTGAGTTAGCAATGAGCGGTGTTTGTCGCTAAAGTGATTTTAGCAATGAGCGGTGGTTCATTAAGCTAAAAAGTGAGTTTGCAATGAGCGGTCGTTAAATCGCTAAAGTGAGTTAGCAATGAGCGGTCGTTGCGTCGCTAAAGTGAGTTGGCAATGAGCGGTGGATTTGTCGCTAAAAAGTGAGTTAGCAATGAGCGGTGGTTAAATTCGCTAAAGTGAGTTGCAATGAAACGGTGGGTTAAATTCGCTAAAGTGAGTTAGCAATGAAGCGATGGGTTTCGTCGCTAAAAGTGAGTTAGCAATGAAGCGGTCGTGCGTCGCTAAAAGTGAGTTAGCAATGAGCGGTGGATTCATCGCTAAAGTGAGTTAACAATGAGCGGTCGTTGTCGCTAAAAAGTGAGTTTAACAATGAGCGGTCGTTGTCGCTAAAGTGAGTTGCCAATGAGCGGTGGTTAAATGTCGCTAAAGTGAGTTAGCAATGAGCGATGCCGTTAATTAAGCTAAAAGTGAGTTAGCAATGAGCGGTGGATTCGTCGCTAAAGTGAGTTAGCAATGAAGCGGTGGTTTCATCGTTAAAAAGTGAGTTAGCAATGAAGCGGTCGTTCGTAAGCTAAAGTGAGTTAGCAATGAGCGATTGGGTTAGATACGCTAAAAGTGAGTTAGCAATGAGCGGTGGATTCGTCGTTAAAATGAGTTAGCAATGAGCGATCGTTAAATTCGTTAAAGTGAGTTAGCAATGAGCGATTAGTTAAATTCGCTAAAGTGAGTTAGCAATGAGCGGTCGTTAATTAAGCTAAAGTGAGTTAGCAATGAGCGGTGGTTAAGGTTAAGCTAAAGTGAGTTTGCAATGAGCGAGCGATTGCGTCGCTAAAGTGAGTTAGCAATGAGCGGCCGTTAAAATGTCGTTAAAGTGAGTTAGCAATGAGCGATTGGTTAGGTTAAGCTAAAGTGAGTTAGCAATGAGCGGTGGATTAAGATTAAAGCTAAAAGTGAGTTAGCAATGAGCGGTCGTTAAATTCGCTAAAGTGAGTTAGCAATGAGCGGTAGTTGGATTGCGCTAAAGTGAGTTAGCAATGAGCGGTCGTTCGTCGCTAAAGTGAGTTAGCAATGAAGCGGTCGTTCGTCGCTAAAGTGAGTTGGCAATGAGCGGTCGTTTCGTCTTTAAAGTGAGTTAGCAATGAGCGATGCGTTAAATTGAAGCTAAAGTGAGTTAGCAATGAGCGATGAGCGGTGGTTCGTAAGCTAAAGTGAGTTAGCAATGAGCGGTGGTTCGTCGCTTAAAGTGAGTTAGCAATGAGCGGTGGTTAAATTAAGCTAAAGTGAGTTAGCAATGAGCGGTCGTTCGTCGCTAAAGTGAGTTAGCAATGAGCGGTGGTTAAATTAAAGCTAAAGTGAGTTAGCAATGAGCGGTCGTTAAAATTAAGCTAAAAAGTGAGTTAGCAATGAGCGATGGATTCGTCGCTAAAAGTGAGTTAGCAATGAGCGGTCGTTCAATTCTAATAAAAGTGAGTTAGCAATGAGCGGTGGTTCGTTGCTAAAAGTGAGTTAGCAATGAGCGGCCGTTTCGTCGCTAAAATTGAGTTAAGCAATGAGCGGTGGTTCATCACTAAAGTGAGTTAGCAATGAGCGGTCGTTCGTTGTAAAAGTGAGTTCTCAATGAGCGGTGGTTAAATCGCTAAAAGTGAGTTGGCAATGAGCGGTCGTTCATCGTTAATTAAATTTAGCAATGAGCGGTGGTTCGTCGCTAAAGTGAGTTAGCAATGAGCGGTGGTTGCGTCGCTAAAAAGTGAGTTAGCAATGAGCGGTGGGTTTAAATTAAGCTAAAAAGTGAGTTAGCAATGAGCGATGGATTCGTCGTTAAAGTGAGTTAGCAATGAGCGATTGGTTTCATAAACTAAAGTGAGTTGGCAATGAGCGATTGGATTAAATTCGCTAAAAGTGAGTTAGCAATGAGCGCGTAGTTCGTTTAAGCTAAAGTGAGTTAGCAATGAGCGGTGGTTCGTCGCTAAAGTGAGTTAACAATGAGCGGTGGTTTCGTCGCTAAAGTGAGTTAGCAATGAGCGGTGGTTAAATCGCTAAAGTGAGTTAGCAATGAGCTGTGGTTAAACATCGCTAAAGTGAGTTAGCAATGAGCGGTGGATTAAATTCGCTAAAGTGAGTTAGCAATGAGCGGTGGATTAAATTCGCTAAAGTGAGTTAGCAATGAGCGATTTCGTTCGTCGCTAAAGTGAGTTTAGCAATGAGCGGTAGTTATTAAGCTAAAGTGAGTTAGCAATGAGCGATTGGTTAGGTCGCTAAAGTGAGTTAACAATGAGCGGTGGTTCGTCGTTAAAGTGAGTTAGCAATGAGCGGTGGTTGTAAGCTAAAGTGAGTTAGCAATGAGCGGTGGTTAAATAAGCTAAAAGTGAGTTAGCAATGAGCGGTCGTTAAATAAAGCTAAAGTAAAGTGAGTTAGCAATGAAGCAATTTGTTCGTCGCTAAAAGTGAGTTAGCAATGAGCGGTGGTTAAGGTAAGCTAAAGTGAGTTAAGCAATGAGCGGTCATTCGTAAGCTAAAAGTGAGTTAGCAATGAGCGGTGGATTCGTCGCTAAAAAGTGAGTTAGCAATGAGCGGTCGTTAATTAAGCTTAAAAGTGAGTTAGCAATGAAGCGGTTGTTAAATTTGCTAAAGTGAGTTAGCAATGAGCGGTGCGTTAAATTACCGCTAAAGTGAGTTCGCAATGAGCGATTGGTTACGTCGCTAAAGTGAGTTAGCAATGAACGGTGGTTCGTCGCTAAAGTGAGTTAGCAATGAGCGGTGGTTAAAATAAAGTGAGTTAGCAATGAGCGGTGGTTCGTCGCTAAAAAGTGAGTTAGCAATGAGCGGTGGTTAGGTCGCTAAAAGTGAGTTAGCAATGAGCGGTGGTTAAATTAAGCTAAAGTGAGTTAGCAATGAGCGGTGGTTTCGTCGCTAAAGTGAGTTAGCAATGAGCGGTGGCCGTAAGCTAAAGTGAGTTAGCAATGAGCGATTGGATTCGTCGCTAAAGTGAGTTAGCAATGAGCGGTGGATTTAAATCGCTAAAGTGAGTTAGCAATGAGCGGTCGTTGCGTCGCTAAAAGTGAGTTAGCAATGAGCGGTCGTTAAAATTAAGCTAAAGTGAGTTAGCAATGGCGGTCGTTAAATTCGCTAAAGTGAGTTAACAATGAGCGATGGATTTCGTCGCTAAAGTGAGTTAGCAATGAGCGATTGGTTTTCATTGCTAAAAGTGAGTTAACAATGAGCGGTGGTTCATCGCTAAAGTGAGTTAGCAATGAGCGGTGGATTCGTCGCTAAAGTGAGTTAACAATGAGCGATTGGTTCGTCGCTAAAGTGAGTTAGCAATGAGCGGTGGTTTATCGCTAAAGTGAGTTAGCAATGAGCGGTCGTTAAATTCGCTAAAGTGAGTTAGCAATGAGCGGTTTATTTCGTCGCTAAAGTGAGTTAGCAATGAAGCGGTGGATTCGTCGCTAAAAGTGAGTTAGCAATGAGCGATTGGTTGTTCGGCTAAAGTGAGTTAGCAATGAGCGGTGGTTAAAATTAAGCTAAAGTGAGTTAGCAATGAGCGGTGGATTTCGTCGCTAAAGTGAGTTAGCAATGAGCGATTCGTTCGTCGTTAAAGTGAGTTAGCAATGAGCGATGGATTAAATCCGCTAAAGTGAGTTAGCAATGAGCGATTGGTTAAATTCGCTAAAGTGAGTTAGCAATGAGCGGTGGTTAAAATTTTAAAGTGAGTTAGCAATGAGCGATTGGTTCGTCCCTAAAGTGAGTTAGCAATGAGCGGTCGTTGTCGCTAAAAGTGAGTTAGCAATGAGCGGTTGTTCGTCGTTAAAGTGAGTTAGCAATGAGCGGTCGTTCGTCGCTAAAAGTGAGTTAGCAATGAGCGATTACGTCGTCGCTAAAGTGAGTTAGCAATGAGCGGTCGTTAAAATAAGCTAAAAGTGAGTTAACAATGAGCGGTGGTTAAATCGTTAAAAGTGAGTTAGCAATGAGCGGTCGTTCGTAAGCTAAAGTGAGTTAGCAATGAGCGGTGGTTCGTTTAAAGTGAGTTAGCAATGAGCCGTGGTTAAGTTGCTAAAGTGAGTTAGCAATGAGCGATTGGATTTGTCGCTAAAAAAGTGAGTTAGCAATGAGCGTGGTTAGATTACGCTAAAGTGAGTTAGCAATGAAGCGATCGTTCGTCGCTAAAGTGAGTTAGCAATGAGCGATGGTTAAATCGCTAAAAGTGAGTTAGCAATGAGCGGTCGTTCGTTAGTTAAAGTGAGTTAGCAATGAGCGATTCGTTAAATTAAGCTAAAGTGAGTTAGCAATGAGCGGTCGTTTGTCGTTAAAGTGAGTTAGCAATGAGCGGTGGATTCGTCGCTAAAAGTGAGTTAGCAATGAGCGATTCGTTAAATTCGCTAAAAGTGAGTTAGCAATGAGCGATTGGTTAAAATTTTCGTTAAAGTGAGTTAGCAATGAGCGGTCGTTAAATCGCTAAAAGTGAGTTAGCAATGAGCGGTCGTTCGTCGCTAAAGTGAGTTAGCAATGAGCGGTGGATTAAATTTCGCTAAAGTGAGTTAGCAATGAGCGGTGGTTGCGTCGCTAAAAGTGAGTTAAGCAATGAGCGGTGCGTTAAAATAGCTAAAGTGAGTTCCCAATGAGCGGTCGTTCATCGCTAAAGTGAGTTAGCAATGAGCGATTCGTTCGTAAACTAAAAGTGAGTTAGCAATGAGCGGTCGTTAAAATTCGCTAAAAGTGAGTTAGCAATGAGCGGTGGTTGCGTCGCTAAAGTGAGTTAGCAATGAGCGGTGGTTAAATTCGCTAAAGTGAGTTAGCAATGAGCGGTGGTTCGTCACTAAAATGAGTTAGCAATGAGCGGTCGTTCGATAAGCTAAAGTGAGTTAGCAATGAGCTGTGGATTCGTCGCTAAAGTGAGTTAGCAATGAGCGATTGGTTGTGGATAAAAGTGAGTTAACAATGAGCGGTGGTTCGTCGCTAAAGTGAGTTAGCAATGAGCGGTGCGTTAAAATTGCTAAAAGTGAGTTAACAATGAGCGGTGGAACCATTAAGCTAAAGTGAGTTAGCAATGAGTGAATTAAGCTAAAGTGAGTTAGCAATGAGCGATGGTTAAATCTCTAAAGTGAGTTAGCAATGAGCGGTGGATTTGTCGGTAAAGTCGTTTAGCAATGAGCGGTGGTTAAATTCCGCTAAAGTGAGTTAGCAATGAGCGGTGGTTAAAATCGTTAAAAGTGAGTTAGCAATGAGCGATTGGTTAAATTCGCTAAAAAGTGAGTTAGTAATGAGCGGTGGTTCGTCGCTAAAGTGAGTTAGCAATGAGCGGTCGTTAAATCGCTAAAGTGAGTTAGCAATGAGCGATTCGTTAAATTCGCTAAAAGTGTTTAGCAATGAGCGGTCGTTGGTGGCTAAAAGTGAGTTAGCAATGAGCGATTGGTTAAATCGTTAAAGTGAGTTAGCAATGAAGCGGTCGTTTCGTCGCTAAAAGTGAGTTAACAATGAGCGGTGGTTAAATTGGCTAAAGTGAGTTAACAATGAGCGATTCGATTTAAATTAAGCTAAAGTGAGTTAGCAATGAGCGGTGGATTCGGCGCTAAAAAGTGAGTTAGCAATGAGCGGTAGTTGTCCTAAATTAAAATGACGTTAAAGTGAGTTAGCAATGAGCGATTCGTTCGTCGCTAAAGTGAGTTAGCAATGAGCGGTGGATTACCGTCGCTAAAGTGAGTTAGCAATGAGCGGTCGTTCGTCGGTAAAGTGAGTTAGCAATGAGCGATTGATTTCGTCGCTAAAAGTGAGTTAAGCAATGAGCGGTGGTTATTCGTTAAAGTGAGTTAGCAATGAGCGGTCGTTAAATAAGCTAAAGTGAGTTAGCAATGAGCGGTGGATTCGTCGCTAAAGTGAGTTAGCAATGAGCGATGGGTTTGTCGTTAAAGTGAGTTAGCAATGAGCGGTTGGATTCGTTTAAAGTGAAGTTAGCAATGAGCGGATGGTCACTTGAGTTAGCAATGAGCTGTTCATCGTTAAAGTGAGTTAGCAATGAGCGATGGATTCGTCGCTAAAGTGAGTTAGCAATGAGCGGTGGATTTCGTCGTTAAAAGTGAGTTAGCAATGAGCGGTGGATTTAAGCTAAAAGTGAGTTAACAATGAGCGATTGTTTCGTCGCTAAAAGTGAGTTAGCAATGAGCGGTAGTTCGTAGCTAAAGTGAGTTAGCAATGAGCGGTCGTTCATCGCTAAAGTGAGTTAGCAATGAGCGGTGGTTAAATAAAGCTAAAGTGAGTTAGCAATGAGCGGTCGTTCGTCGCTAAAAGTGAGTTAGCAATGAGCGATTCGTTGGTCGCTAAAGTGAGTTAGCAATGAGCGTTGGATTTCGTCGCTAAAGTGAGTTAGCAATGAGCGGTCGTTCATAAGCTAAATTGAGTTAGCAATGAGCGGTGGTTAAATTTCGCTAAAGTGAGTTAGCAATGAGCGATTGGATTCGTCGCTAAAGTGAGTTAGCAATGAGCGATTCGTTAACGTCGCTAAAGTGAGTTAGCAATGAGCGGTCGTTAAATTCGCTAAAGTGAGTTAGCAATGAGCGGTCGTTTCGTTAAGCTAAAGTGAGTTAGCAATGAGCGGTCGTTCGTCGCTAAAGTGAGTTAACAATGAGCGGTCATTCATCGCTAAAAGTGAGTTAGCAATGAGCGATGCGTTCATCATTAAAGTGAGTTAGCAATGAGCGATGGTTCGTAAGCTAAAGTGAGTTAGCAATGAGCGATGCGTCCGTCGTTAAAGTGAGTTAGCAATGAGCGGTCGTTCGTCGCTAAAGTGAGTTAACAATGAGCGGTCGTTAAATTAAGCTAAAGTGAGTTAGCAATGAGCGATTGGTTCGTAAGCTAAAGTGAGTTAGCAATGAGCGATTCGTTCGTCAATAAAGTGAGTTAGCAATGAGCGGTTGTTCGTCCTAAAAAGTGAGTTAACAATGAGCGGTGGTTAAATTAAGCTAAAAGTGAGTTAGCAATGAGCGGTCGTTAGATACTAAAAGTGAGTTAGCAATGAGCGATTCGTTAAAGTGAGCTAAAGTGAGATTACTAAATGAGCGGTCGTTTTGGATTAAAGTGAGTTAACAATGAGCGGTGGTTCATCGCTAAAGTGAGTTAGCAATGAGCGGTCGTTCGTCGCTAAAGTGAGTTAGCAATGAGCGATTCGTTCGTCGCTAAAGTGAGTTAGCAATGAGCGGTCGTTTCGTCGCTAAAGTGAGTTAGCAATGAGCGGTCATTAAATTCGCTAAAGTGAGTTAACAATGAGCGGTCGTTCGTCGCTAAAAGTGAGTTAGCAATGAGCGATTCGTTAAATTAAGCTAAAGTGAGTTAGCAATGAGCGGTGGATTTCATCGCTAAAGTGAGTTAGCAATGAATAGTCGATTTAAATTAAGCTAAAGTGAGTTTAGCAATGAGCGGTCGTTAAATGGCTAAAAGTGAGTTAGCAATGAGCGATCGTTACGTCGCTAAAGTGAGTTAGCAATGAGCGGTCGTTAAAAGCTAAAAGTGAGTTAGCAATGAGCGGTCGTTGTCGCTAAAAGTGAGTTAGCAATGAAGCGGTGGTTAAATAAGCTAAAGTGAGTTAGCAATGAGCGGTCGTTATTTAGCTAAAGTGAGTTAGCAATGAGCGGTCGTTCCGTCGCTAAAGTGAGTTAGCAATGAGCGGTCGTTCGTCGCTAAAGTGAGTTAGCAATGAGCGGTGGTTAAAGGTCGCTAAAAGTGAGTTAGCAATGAGCGGTGGTTTCGTCGTTAAAAGTGAGTTAGCAATGACGGTGGTTCGTCGGTAAAGTGAGTTAGCAATGAGCGGTCGTTCGTCGCTAAAGTGAGTTAAGCAATGAGCGATTCGTTCGTCTCTAAAGTGAGTTAGCAATGAGCGGTCGTTAAATTCGCTAAAAGTGAGTTAGCAATGAGCGGTGGATTCCGTTGCTAAAGTGAGTTAGCAATGAGCGATTGGATTCGAAATTAAAAGTGAGTTAGCAATGAGCGGTGGATTAAATTAAGCTAAAAGTGAGTTAGCAATGAGAGCGTTAAATTAAGCTAAAAGTGAGTTAGCAATGAGCGATTGGGTTCGTCGCTAAAGTGAGTTGGCAATGAAGCGGTGGATTTCATTCGCTAAAAGTGAGTTAGCAATGAGCGATGGTTAAATTCGTTAAAGTGAGTTAGCAATGAGCGGTGCCGTTCGTCGCTAAAGTGAGTTAACAATGAGCGATTGGTTAAATTAAGCTAAAGTGAGTTAGCAATGAGCGGTCGTTCGTCGCTAAAGTGAGTTAGCAATGAGCGGTTGTTCCGTGCGCTAAAGTGAGTTAGCAATGAGCGATTGGTTACCGTCGCTAAAGTGAGTTAGCAATGAGCGGTGGGTTCGTCGCGTTAAAGTGAGTTAGCAATGAGCGGTGCGGTCGTCGCTAAAGTGAGTTAGCAATGAGCGGTCGTTAAAATTAAGCTAAAGTGAGTTAGCAATGAGCGGTCGTTAAGTCGCTAAAGTGAGTTAGCAATGAGCGATTCGTTCGTCGCTAAAGTGAGTTAGCAATGAGCGGTCGTTCGTAAGCTAAAGTGAGTTAGCAATGAGCGGTCGTTCGTCGCTAAAGTGATTTAGCAATGAGCGGTCGTTAATTCGCTAAAGTGAGTTCGCAATGAGCGATGGATTCGTTGCTAAAGTGAGTTAGCAATGAGCGATTGGTTAAATTAAGCTAAAGTGAGTTAGCAATGAGCGATTCGTTCATTCGGTAAGCTAAAGTGAGTTAGCAATGAGCGGTGGTTGCGTCGCTAAAGTGAGTTAGCAATGAGCGGTGGTTAAAATTAAGCTAAAGTGTTAGCAATGAGCGGTGGTTAAAAATGCGTTAAAGTGAGTTAGCAATGAGCGGTCGTTAAAATTTAGCTAAAGTGAGTTAGCAATGAGCGATTCGTTAAATCGCTAAAAGTGAGTTAGCAATGAGCGGTTGTTCGTCGCTAAAGTGAGTTAGCAATGAGCGGTCGATGCGTCGCTAAAGTGAGTTGGCAATGAATGGTGGATTCGTAAGCTAAAGTGAGTTAGCAATGAGCGGTGTTTCGTCGCTAAAAGTGAGTTAGCAATGAGCGGTCGTTCGTAAGCTAAAGTGAGTTAGCAATGAGCGGTCGTTTCATCGCTAAAGTGAGTTAGCAATGAGCGGTCGTTAAATTCCTTAAAAGTGAGTTAGCAATGAGCGATTGGTTAAATTCGCTAAAGTGAGTTAGCAATGAGCGGTGGTTGGTCGCTAAAGTGAGTTAGCAATGAGCGGTCGTTTAAATTAAGTAAAAGTGAGTTAGCAATGAGCGGTCGTTAAATAAGCTAAAGTGAGTTAGCAATGAGCGGTCGTTAAATGAGTTAAAGTGAAAGTTAGCAATGTTTCGTCGCTAAAGTGAGTTAGCAATGAGCGGTCGTTAAATCAGTTAAAGTGAGTTAGCAATGAGCGGTCGTTGGTCGCTAAAAGTGAGTTAGCAATGAGCGGTCGTTAAATAAAGCTAAAAGTGAGTTAGCAATGAGCGGTGGTTTAATTCGCTAAAGTGAGTTAGCAATGAGCGGTCGTTAAATAAAGCTAAAGTGAGTTAGCAATGAGCGGTCGTTTCGTCGCTAAAGTGAGTTAGCAATGAGCGATTGGATTCGATCGCTAAAAGTGAGTTAGCAATGAGCGATTGGTTCGTCGCTAAAGTGAGTTAGCAATGAGCGATTGGTTCGTAAACTAAAGTGAGTTAGCAATGAGCGGTTGTTTTGTCGTTAAAGTGAGTTAGCAATGAGCGGTCGTTCATCGCTAAAGTGAGTTAACAATGAAGCGGAATCCTTAAATTCGCTAAAGTGAGTTAGCAATGAGCGATTGGATAAAATCACTAAAAGTGAGTTAGCAATGAGCGGTGGTTTTCGTTGCTAAAAGTGAGTTAGCAATGAGCGGTCGTTTGTCGCTAAAGTGAGTTAGCAATGAGCGATTGGTTTCGTAAGCTAAAGTGAGTTAGCAATGAGCGGTCGTTAAATTCGCTAAAAGTGAGTTAGCAATGAGCGGTAGTTTCGTTAAGCTAAAGTGAGTTAGCAATGAGCGGTGGATTTCGTCGCTAAAAGTGAGTTAACAATGAGCGGTCGTTCGTCGCTAAAGTGAGTTAGCAATGAGCGGTTCGTTCGTAGCTAAAGTGAGTTAGCAATGAGCGATTGGTTAAATTCGCTAAAGTGAGTTAGCAATGAGCGGTCGTTCGTCGCTAAAGTGAGTTAGCAATGAGCGGTGCGTTAAAATGTCGCTAAAGTGAGTTAGCAATGAGCGATTCGATTTCGTCGCTAAAAGTGAGTTAGCAATGAGCGATTCGTCCGTCGCTAAAGTGAGTTAGCAATGAAGCGGTGGATTCGTCGCTAAAGATGAGTTTTGCAATGAGCGGTCGTTTCATTTGCTAAAGTGAGTTAGCAATGAGCGATTGGGTTAAATGCGTCGCTAAAGTGAGTTAGCAATGAGCGGTGGTTCGTCGCTAAAGTGAGTTAGCAATGAGCGATTGGTTCGTCGCTAAAAGTGAGTTAGCAATGAGCGGTGGTTTGTCGCTAAAGTGAGTTAGCAATGAGCGGTTCGTTCGTCGCTAAAGTGAGTTTGCAATGAGCGATGGTTAATTCGCTAAAGTGAGTTAGCAATGAGCGATTGGTTAAATGGCTAAAAGTGAGTTAGCAATGAGCGGTCGTTTCGTCGCTAAAATGAGTTTGCAATGAGCGATGGCGTTCGTCGCTAAAGTGAGTTAGCAATGAGCGGTCGTTAAAATCGTTAAAAGTGAGTTAGCAATGAGCGAGCAGTGGTTAAAATTAAGTTAAAGTGAGTTAGCAATGAGCGATTCGTTCGTCGCTAAAGTGAGTTAGCAATGAGCGGTCGTTAAGTCGCTAAAGTGAGTTAGCAATGAGCGGTGGTTCGTCGCTAAAGTGAGTTAGCAATGAGCGCGGTCGTTAGGTCGCTAAAAGTGAGTTAGCAATGAGCGATTGGTTAGATGTCGCTAAAGTGAGTTAGCAATGAGCGGTGGATTCGTCGCTAAAAGTGAGTTAGCAATGAGCGATTCGTTCGTCGCTAAAGTGAGTTAGCAATGAGCGGTCGTTAAATTCGTCGCTAAAAGTGAGTTAGCAATGAGCGGTGGATTCGTCGCTAAAGTGAGTTAGCAATGAGCGGTGGTTAAATTCGCTAAAGTGAGTTAGCAATGAGCGATTGGATTGCCGTCGCTAAAGTGAGTTAGCAATGAGCGGTCGATTCGTCGCTAAAGTGAGTTAGCAATGAGCGATTGTTAAAGCTAAAGTGAGTTAGCAATGAGCGGTGGATTAAAATCGCTAAAAGTGAGTTAGCAATGAGCGGTCGTTAAATAAGCTAAAGTGAGTTAGCAATGAGCGATGGTTTGTCGCTAAAGTGAGTTAGCAATGAGCGGTCGTTAAATTCGCTAAAGTGAGTTAGCAATGAGCGATTCGTTCGTCGCTAAAGTGATTTAGCAATGAGCGGTCGTTCATCGCTAAAGTGAGTTAGCAATGAGCGGTGGTTCGTCGCTAAAGTGAGTTAGCAATGAGCGGTCGTTAGGTAAGCTAAAGTGAGTTAACAATGAGCGATTCGTTAAATTCGCTAAAAGTGAGTTAGCAATGAGCGATTAGTTAAGTCGCTAAAGTGAGTTAGCAATGAGCGGTGGTTCGTCGCTAAAGTGAGTTAGCAATGAGCGGTCGTTAAATTAAGCTAAAGTGAGTTAGCAATGAGCGGTGGTTAAATTCGCTAAAATGAGTTAGCAATGAGCGGTCGTTTCGTTCGCTAAAGTGAGTTAGCAATGAGCGGTCGTTAAATCGCTAAAGTGAGTTAGCAATGAGCGATTGGTTAAATTCGCTAAAAGTGAGTTAGCAATGAGCGGTGGATTCGTCGCTAAAGTGAGTTAGCAATGAAGCGGTGGTTAGTAAGCTAAAGTGAGTTAGCAATGAGCGATTGGTTCGTTAAAGTGAGTTAGCAATGAAGTGAGTTTCGTTAAAGTGAGCGATTGGATTCGTCGCTAAAGTGAGTTAGCAATGAGCGGTGGATTTCGTTCGGTAAAAGTGAGTTAGCAATGAGCGGTGGATTCGTCGCTAAAAGTGAGTTAGCAATGAGCGGTCGTTCGTCGCTAAAGTGAGTTAGCAATGAGCGGTGGATTCGAGTCACTTAAAGTGAGTTAGCAATGAGCGGTCGTTCGTCGCTAAAAGTGAGTTAGCAATGAGCGGTGGTTTAAATTCGCTAAAAGTGAGTTAGCAATGAGCGGTGGGTTAAATTAAGCTAAAAGTGAGTTAGCAATGAGCGATTAGTTAGATCCCGCTAAAGTGAGTTAACAATGAGCGATTGGTTTCGTCGCTAAAGTGAGTTAGCAATGAGCGGTCGTTTCATTAAGCTAAAGTGAGTTAGCAATGAGCGGTGGTTGTAAGCTAAAGTGAGTTAGCAATGAGCGGTGGTTAAAATCGCTAAAGTGAGTTTGCAATGAGCGGTCGTTCGTCGCTAAAAGTGAGTTAGCAATGAGCGGTCGTTCGTCGCTAAAGTGAGTTAGCAATGAGCGGTGGTTTCGTCGTTAAAGTGAGTTAGCAATGAGCGGTCGTTTCGTCGCTTAAAAGTGAGTTAGCAATGAGCGGTCGTTCGTCGCTAAAGTGAGTTAGCAATGAGCGGTGGATTCGTCGCTAAAGTGAGTTAGCAATGAGCGGTGGTTCCGTCGCTAAAAGTGAGTTAGCAATGAGCGGTCGTTAAATTCGCTAAAGTGAGTTAGCAATGAGCGGTGGTTCGTTCGTCGCTAAAGTGAGTTAGCAATGAGCGATTGGTTCGTAAGCTAAAGTGAGTTAGCAATGAGCGGTCGTTAAATTAAGCTAAAGTGAGTTAGCAATGAGGTCGTTAAATTCGCTAAAGTGAGTTAGCAATGAGCGGTCGTTAAATTAAGCTAAAAGTGAGTTAGCAATGAGCGATCGTCCGTCGCTAAAAGTGAGTTAGCAATGAGCGATTGGTTTCGTCGCTAAAGTGAGTTAGCAATGAGCGGTGGTTTCGTAGCTAAAGTGAGTTAGCAATGAGCGATGCGTTAAGTCGCTAAAGTGAGTTAGCAATGAGCGGTGGTTCATAGCTAAAAGTGAGTTAGCAATGAGCGGTCGTTAAATCGCTAAAGTGAGTTAGCAATGAGCGGTGGATTTCGTCGCTAAAGTGAGTTAGCAATGAGCGGTCGTTTAAATGTCGCTAAAGTGAGTTAGCAATGAGCGATGGTTTAAATTAAGCTAAAGTGAGTTAGCAATGAGCGGTCGTTCGTCGCTAAAAGTGAGTTAGCAATGAGCGGTGGTTTATTCGCTAAAGTGAGTTAGCAATGAGCGATTCGTTCGTCGCTAAAGTGAGTTAGCAATGAGCGATTGGTTCGTCGCTAAAGTGAGTTAGCAATGAGCGATCGTTCGTCGTTAAAGTGAGTTAGCAATGAGCGGTGGTTAAATGGATTAAAGTGAGTTAGCAATGAGCGGTGGTTCGTCGCTAAAGTGAGTTAGCAATGAGCGGTGGTTTCGTCGCTAAAGTGAGTTAGCAATGAGCGATTGGTTAAATTCGCTAAAGTGAGTTAGCAATGAGGATTCGTTCGTCGCTAAAGTGAGTTAGCAATGAGCGGTCGTTAAGTCGCTAAAGTGAGTTAGCAATGAGCGGTGGATTCATCGCTAAAGTGAGTTAGCAATGAGCGGTCGTTTATTAAGTTAAAGTGAGTTAGCAATGAGCGGTTGCCAATTAGCGATGGATTAAGCTAAAGTGAGTTAGCAATGAGCGGTGGTTATTCGTCGCTAAAGTGAGTTAGCAATGAGCGGTAGTTTCGTCGCTAAAGTGAGTTAGCAATGAGCGGTCGTTCGTCAGCTAAAGTGAGTTAGCAATGAGCGGTCGTTCGTCGCTAAAGTGAGTTAGCAATGAGCGGTGGTTCGTCGCTAAAGTGAGTTAGCAATGAGCGGTGGTTTCGTCGCTAAAGTGAGTTAGCAATGAGCAGTGGTTAAATTAGCTAAAGTGAGTTAGCAATGAGCGGTGGTTCGTCGCTAAAGTGAGTTAGCAATGAGCGGTCGTTAAATTCGCTAAAAGTGAGTTAGCAATGAGCGGTCGTTCGTCGCTAAAGTGAGTTAGCAATGAGCGATGGTTTCGTCGCTAAAGTGAGTTAGCAATGAGCGGTGGTTCGTAAGCTAAAAGTGAGTTAGCAATGAGCGGTGGATTCGTCGCTAAAGTGAGTTAGCAATGAGCGGTCGTTCATCGCTAAAGTGAGTTAGCAATGAGCGGTGGTTAAATTAAGCTAAAGTGAGTTAGCAATGAGCGGTGGTTCATCGCTAAAGTGAGTTAGCAATGAGCGGTGGTTCGTCGCTAAAGTGAGTTAGCAATGAGCGGTCGTTCGTCGCTAAAAGTGAGTTAGCAATGAGCGGTGGATTCGTCGCTAAAGTGAGTTAGCAATGAGCGGTCGTTAAGTCGCTAAAGTGAGTTAGCAATGAGCGATTCGTTAAATCGCTAAAGTGAGTTAGCAATGAGCGGTGGTTAAATCGCTAAAGTGAGTTAGCAATGAGCGGTCGTTAAATTCGTCGCTAAAGTGAGTTAGCAATGAGCGGTCGTTCGTCGCTAAAGTGAGTTAGCAATGAGCGAAAAGTTCGTCGCTAAAGTGAGTTAGCAATGAGCGGTGGATTCATCGCTAAAGTGAGTTAGCAATGAGCGGTCGTTAGTCGCTAAAGTGAGTTAGCAATGAGCGGTCGTTCGTCGCTAAAGTGAGTTAGCAATGAGCGGTCGTTAAATTTGCTAAAGTGAGTTAGCAATGAGCGGTGGTTTCGTCGCTAAAGTGAGTTAGCAATGAGCGGTCGTTCGTCGCTAAAGTGAGTTAGCAATGAGCGGTGGTTCGTCGCTAAAGTGAGTTAGCAATGAGCGGTGGTTAAATCGCTAAAGTGAGTTAGCAATGAGCGGTCGTTTCGTCGCTAAAGTGAGTTAGCAATGAGCGGTCGTTCGTCGCTAAAGTGAGTTAGCAATGAGCGATTGGTTCATCGCTAAAAGTGAGTTAGCAATGAGCGGTGGTTCGTCGTTAAAAGCTAAAGTGAGTTAGCAATGAGCAGTCGTTAAATTCGCTAAAGTGAGTTAGCAATGAGCGGTGGTTCGTCGCTAAAGTGAGTTAGCAATGAGCGGCGTTCGTCGCTAAAGTGAGTTAGCAATGAGCGGTCGTTAAATCGCTAAAGTGAGTTAGCAATGAGCGGTAAAAGTGAGTTAACAATAAGTCGTTAAAGTAAAGTTAGCAATGAGCGGTCGTTTCGTCGCTAAAGTGAGTTAGCAATGAGCGGTGGATTTCGTCGCTAAAAAGTGAGTTAGCAATGAGCGGTGGTTACGTCGCTAAAGTGAGTTAGCAATGAGCGGTCGTTCGTCGCTAAAGTGAGTTAGCAATGAGCGATT
The DNA here is from genome assembly GCA_019845555.1 of Aristolochia fimbriata. Taxonomy (NCBI): domain Eukaryota; kingdom Viridiplantae; phylum Streptophyta; class Magnoliopsida; order Piperales; family Aristolochiaceae; genus Aristolochia; species Aristolochia fimbriata. Next base: position 103,913 of record JAINDJ010000017.1, read on the forward strand.
CGTTAGGTCGCTAAAGTGAGTTAGCAATGAGCGGTGGTTTCATGGCTAAAGTGAGTTAGCAATGAGCGGTGGTTCGTCGCTAAAGTGAGTTAGCAATGAGCGGTCGTTCGTCGCTAAAGTGAGTTAGCAATGAGCGGTTGGATTTAAAGTAAGCTAAAAGTGAGTTAGCAATGAGCGGTGGTTTGCGTAAGCTAAAGTGAGTTAGCAATGAGCGGTGGATTAAATTAAGCTAATGAGTTAGCAATGAGCGATTGGTTGTCGCTAAAGTGAGTTAGCAATGAGCGATTCGTTCGTCGCTAAAAGTGAGTTAGCAATGAGCGGTCGTTAAATGTCGCTAAAGTGAGTTAGCAATGAGCGATTCGTTCGTCGCTAAAGTGAGTTAGCAATGAGCGGTGGTTCGTCGCTAAAAGTGAGTTAGCAATGAGCGATTGGTTTCGTAAACTAAAGTGAGTTAGCAATGAGCGATTCGTTCGTCGTTAAAGTGAGTTAGCAATAGCTAAAGCGAGTTGGTTGAGCGGTTGTCGCTAAAGTGAGTTAGCAATGAGCGGTGGATTCATTGGCTAAAGTGAGTTAGCAATGAGCGGTCGTTAAATCGCTAAAGTGAGTTAGCAATGAGCGGTCGTTCGTCGCTAAAGTGAGTTAGCAATGAGCGGTCGTTACGTCGCTAAAGTGAGTTAGCAATGAGCGGTCGTTCGTCGCTAAAGTGAGTTAGCAATGAGCGGTGGTTTCGTCGCTAAAGTGAGTTAGCAATGAGCGATTGGTTAAGTCGCTAAAGTGAGTTAGCAATGAAGCGGTCGTTGTCGCTAAAGTGAGTTAGCAATGAGCGGTGGTTAAATTCGCTAAAGTGAGTTAGCAATGAGCGGTGGTTCGTCGTTAAAGTGAGTTAGCAATGAGCGGTCGCGTTCGTCGCTAAAAGTGAGTTAGCAATGAGCGGTCGTTCGTCGCTAAAGTGAGTTAGCAATGAGCGGTCGTTAAATTCGCTAAAGTGAGTTAGCAATGAGCGGTCGTTCGTCGCTAAAGTGAGTTAGCAATGAGCGGTGGTTTCGTCGCTAAAGTGAGTTAGCAATGAGCGGTCGTTAAATTAAGCTAAAGTGAGTTAGCAATGAGCGGTGGTTCATTGCTAAAGTGAGTTAGCAATGAGCGGTCGTTCCGTCGCTAAAGTGAGTTAGCAATGAGCGGTCGTTAAATTCGCTAAAGTGAGTTAGCAATGAGCGGTCGTTTCATCGCTAAAGTGAGTTAGCAATGAGCGGTGGTTAAATTCGTCGCTAAAGTGAGTTAGCAATGAGCGGTGGTTAAATCGCTAAAGTGAGTTAGCAATGAGCGGTGGTTTCGTCGCTAAAAGTGAGTTAGCAATGAGCGGTCGTTCGTCGCTAAAGTGAGTTAGCAATGAGCGATTGGTTCGTCGCTAAAGTGAGTTAGCAATGAGCGGTCGTTAAATTCGCTAAAAAGTGAGTTAGCAATGAGCGGTGGTTCGTCGCTAAAAGTGAGTTAGCAATGAGCGGTCGTTCGTCGCTAAAGTGAGTTAGCAATGAGCGGTCGTTCGTCGCTAAAGTGAGTTAGCAATGAGCGATTCGTTTCGGTCGCTAAAGTGAGTTAGCAATGAGCGATTGGTTCGTCGCTAAAGTGAGTTAGCAATGAGCGATTCGTTCGTCGCTAAAGTGAGTTAGCAATGAGCGGTGGTTTCGTCGCTAAAAGTGAGTTAGCAATGAGCGGTCGTTAAATTCGCTAAAAGTGAGTTAGCAATGAGCGGTGGTTCGTCGCTAAAAGTGAGTTAGCAATGAGCGGTCGATTCGTCGCTAAAGTGAGTTAGCAATGAGCGGTCGTTCGTCGCTAAAGTGAGTTAGCAATGAGCGGTCGTTCGTAAGCTAAAGTGAGTTAGCAATGAGCGATCGTTTAAATCGCTAAAAGTGAGTTAGCAATGAGCGGTGGTTCGTCGCTAAAGTGAGTTAGCAATGAGCGGTCGTTAAATTAAGCTAAAAAGTGAGTTAGCAATGAGCGGTGGTTCGTAAGCTAAAGTGAGTTAGCAATGAGCGATTGGTTCGTCGCTAAAGTGAGTTAGCAATGAGCGGTCGTTCGTAAGCTAAAGTGAGTTAGCAATGAGCGATTCGTTAAATGCGCTAAAAGTGAGTTAGCAATGAGCGGTGGTTTCGTCGCTAAAGTGAGTTAGCAATGAGCGATCGTTCGTCGCTAAAGTGAGTTAGCAATGAGCGATTCGTTTCGTCGCTAAAGTGAGTTAGCAATGAGCGGTCGTTAAATTAAGCTAAAGTGAGTTAGCAATGAGCGGTGGTTAAATCGCTAAAGTGAGTTAGCAATGAGCGGTGGTTCGTCGCTAAAGTGAGTTAGCAATGAGCGGTTAAAGTTCATCGCTAAAGTGAGTTAGCAATGAGCGGTGGTTAAATTAAGCTAAAAGTGAGTTAGCAATGAGCGATTCGTTTCGTCGCTAAAGTGAGTTAGCAATGAGCGTCGTTTCGTCGTTAAAGTGAGTTAGCAATGAGCGGTGGTTCGTCGCTAAAGTGAGTTAGCAATGAGCGGTCGTTAAATTCGCTAAAGTGAGTTAGCAATGAGCGGTCGTTTCGTCGCTAAAGTGAGTTAGCAATGAGCGGTGGTTAAATTCGCTAAAGTGAGTTAGCAATGAGCGGTGGTTTCGTCGCTAAAGTGAGTTAGCAATGAGCGGTGGATTTCGTCGCTAAAGTGAGTTAGCAATGAGCGATGGTTAAATTAAGCTAAAGTGAGTTAGCAATGAGCGGTCGTTCGTCGCTAAAGTGAGTTAGCAATGAAGCGGTGGTTAATGTCGCTAAAGTGAGTTAGCAATGAGCGGTCGTTAAATTAAGCTAAAGTGAGTTAGCAATGAGCGGTGGATTCGTCGCTAAAGTGAGTTAGCAATGAGCGGTGGTTTCGTCGCTAAAGTGAGTTAGCAATGAGCGGTGGTTCGTCGCTAAAGTGAGTTAGCAATGAGCGGTGGATTCGTCGCTAAAGTGAGTTAGCAATGAGCGGTCGTTTCGTAAGCTAAAGTGAGTTAGCAATGAGCGGTGGATTTCGTCGCTAAAGTGAGTTAGCAATGAGCGATGGTTAAAATTCGCTAAAGTGAGTTAGCAATGAGCGGTCGTTAAATTAAGCTAAAGTGAGTTAGCAATGAGCGGTGTTTCGTCGCTAAAGTGAGTTAGCAATGAGCGGTCGTTCGTCGCTAAAGTGAGTTAGCAATGAGCGGTCGTTAAATTCGCTAAAAGTGAGTTAGCAATGAGCGGTGGATTCGTCGCTAAAGTGAGTTAGCAATGAGCGATTCGTTTCGTCGCTAAAGTGAGTTAGCAATGAGCGGTGGTTTCGTAAGCTAAAGTGAGTTAGCAATGAGCGGTGGTTAAATTCGCTAAAGTGAGTTAGCAATGAGCGGTCGTTCGTCGCTAAAGTGAGTTAGCAATGAGCGGTGGTTAAATTCGCTAAAGTGAGTTAGCAATGAGCGGTGGTTAAAATCGCTAAAGTGAGTTAGCAATGAGCGGTGGTTCGTCGCTAAAGTGAGTTAGCAATGAGCGGTGGTTAAATTCGCTAAAGTGAGTTAGCAATGAGCGGTGGTTTCGTCGCTAAAGTGAGTTAGCAATGAGCGATTGGTTTCGTCGCTAAAGTGAGTTAGCAATGAGCGGTCGTTCGTAAGCTAAAGTGAGTTAGCAATGAGCGGTCGTTCGTCGCTAAAGTGAGTTAGCAATGAGCGGTGGTTAAATTCGCTAAAGTGAGTTAGCAATGAGCGGTCGTTTCGTAAGCTAAAGTGAGTTAGCAATGAGCGGTCGTTTCGTCGCTAAAGTGAGTTAGCAATGAGCGGTGGTTAAATCGCTAAAGTGAGTTAGCAATGAGCGGTCGTTCGTCGCTAAAGTGAGTTAGCAATGAGCGGTCGTTAAATTCGCTAAAGTGAGTTAGCAATGAGCGGTGGTTCGTCGCTAAAGTGAGTTAGCAATGAGCGGTCGTTTCGTCGCTAAAGTGAGTTAGCAATGAGCGGTCGTTCGTCGCTAAAGTGAGTTAGCAATGAGCGGTCGTTTCGTCGCTAAAGTGAGTTAGCAATGAGCGGTGGTTCGTCGCTAAAAGTGAGTTAGCAATGAGCGGTGGTTCGTCGCTAAAGTGAGTTAGCAATGAGCGGTCGTTCGTCGCTAAAGTGAGTTAGCAATGAGCGGTGGTTTCGTCGCTAAAGTGAGTTAGCAATGAGCGGTCGTTCGTCGCTAAAGTGAGTTAGCAATGAGCGGTCGTTAAATCGCTAAAGTGAGTTAGCAATGAGCGGTGGTTCGTCGCTAAAGTGAGTTAGCAATGAGCGGTGGTTCGTCGCTAAAGTGAGTTAGCAATGAGCGATTCGTTCGTCGCTAAAGTGAGTTAGCAATGAGCGGTGGTTAAAATTCGCTAAAGTGAGTTAGCAATGAGCGGTCGTTCGTCGTTAAAGTGAGTTAGCAATGAGCGGTGGTTCGTCGCTAAAGTGAGTTAGCAATGAGCGATGGATTAAATTCGCTAAAGTGAGTTAGCAATGAGCGGTCGTTAAATTCGTCGCTAAAGTGAGTTAGCAATGAGCGGTGGTTTCGTCGCTAAAGTGAGTTAGCAATGAGCGGTCGTTCGTCGCTAAAAAGTGAGTTAGCAATGAGCGGTGGTTCGTCGCTAAAAGTGAGTTAGCAATGAGCGATCGTTCGTCGCTAAAGTGAGTTAGCAATGAGCGGTCGTTCGTCGCTAAAGTGAGTTAGCAATGAGCGGTCGTTCGTCGCTAAAGTGAGTTAGCAATGAGCGGTCGTTAAAATTCGCTAAAAGTGAGTTAGCAATGAGCGGTCGTTAAATTCGCTAAAGTGAGTTAGCAATGAGCGGTCGTTTCGTCGCTAAAGTGAGTTAGCAATGAGCGGTGGTTCGTCGCTAAAGTGAGTTAGCAATGAGCGGTGGTTAAATTAAGCTAAAGTGAGTTAGCAATGAGCGGTCGTTCGTCGCTAAAGTGAGTTAGCAATGAGCGGTCGTTAAAATTCGCTAAAAGTGAGTTAGCAATGAGCGGTCGTTAAATTCGCTAAAGTGAGTTAGCAATGAGCGGTCGTTTCGTCGCTAAAGTGAGTTAGCAATGAGCGGTCGTTTCGTCGCTAAAAGTGAGTTAGCAATGAGCGGTGGTTCGTCGCTAAAGTGAGTTAGCAATGAGCGGTGGATTTCGTCGCTAAAGTGAGTTAGCAATGAGCGGTCGTTTCGTCGCTAAAGTGAGTTAGCAATGAGCGGTGGTTAAAATCGCTAAAAGTGAGTTAGCAATGAGCGGTCGTTCGTCGCTAAAGTGAGTTAGCAATGAGCGGTGGTTCGTCGCTAAAAAGTGAGTTAGCAATGAGCGGTGGTTCGTCGCTAAAAGTGAGTTAGCAATGAGCGGTTCGTTAAATCGCTAAAGTGAGTTAGCAATGAGCGGTGGTTCGTCGCTAAAGTGAGTTAGCAATGAGCGGTGGTTCGTCGCTAAAAGTGAGTTAGCAATGAGCGGTCGTTTTCGTCGCTAAAGTGAGTTAGCAATGAGCGATTGGTTCGTCGCTAAAGTGAGTTAGCAATGAGCGGTGGTTTCGTCGCTAAAAAGTGAGTTAGCAATGAGCGGTGGTTATTCGTCGCTAAAAGTGAGTTAGCAATGAGCGGTGGTTCGTCGCTAAAGTGAGTTAGCAATGAGCGATTCGTTTCGTCGCTAAAGTGAGTTAGCAATGAGCGGTCGTTCGTTCGCTAAAGTGAGTTAGCAATGAGCGGTGGATTTCGTCGCTTAAAGTGAGTTAGCAATGAGCGGTGGATTCGTCGCTAAAGTGAGTTAGCAATGAGCGGTTGGTTCGTCGCTAAAAGTGAGTTAGCAATGAGCGGTGGTTCGTCGCTAAAGTGAGTTAGCAATGAGCGGTGGTTCGTCGCTAAAAGTGAGTTAGCAATGAGCGGTCGTTCGTCGCTAAAGTGAGTTAGCAATGAGCGGTGGTTCGGTCGCTAAAGTGAGTTAGCAATGAGCGGTCGTTTCGTCGCTAAAGTGAGTTAGCAATGAGCGGTGGTTCGTCGCTAAAAGTGAGTTAGCAATGAGCGGTTGGTTAAATTAAGCTAAAGTGAGTTAGCAATGAGCGGTCGTTCGTCGCTAAAGTGAGTTAGCAATGAGCGGTCGTTAAATTCGCTAAAGTGAGTTAGCAATGAGCGGTCGTTCGTCGCTAAAGTGAGTTAGCAATGAGCGGTGGTTCGTCGCTAGCTAAAGTGAGTTAGCAATGAGCGGTCGTTTCGTCGCTAAAGTGAGTTAGCAATGAGCGGTCGTTAAATCGCTAAAGTGAGTTAGCAATGAGCGGTGGTTTCGTCGCTAAAGTGAGTTAGCAATGAGCGATTCGTTCGTCGCTAAAGTGAGTTAGCAATGAGCGGTCGTTCGTCGCTAAAGTGAGTTAGCAATGAGCGATTGGTTAAATTAAGCTAAAAGTGAGTTAGCAATGAGCGGTTGGTTAAATTCGCTAAAGTGAGTTAGCAATGAGCGGTGGTTTCGTCGCTAAAGTGAGTTTAGCAATGAGCGATTGGTTAAATTCGCTAAAGTGAGTTAGCAATGAGCGGTGGTTCGTCGCTAAAGTGAGTTAGCAATGAGCGGTCGTTTCGTCGCTAAAGTGAGTTAGCAATGAGCGATTCGTTCGTCGCTAAAGTGAGTTAGCAATGAGCGGTCGTTCGTCGCTAAAGTGAGTTAGCAATGAGCGGTGGTTTCGTCGCTAAAAAGTGAGTTAGCAATGAGCGATGGTCGTTCGTCGCTAAAGTGAGTTAGCAATGAGCGGTCGTTCGTCGCTAAAGTGAGTTAGCAATGAGCGATTGGTTAAATTAAGCTAAAGTGAGTTAGCAATGAGCGGTGGATTCGTTAAAGTCGCTAAAGTGAGTTAGCAATGAGCGGTCGTTTCGTCGCTAAAGTGAGTTAGCAATGAGCGGTCGTTTCGTCGCTAAAGTGAGTTAGCAATGAGCGATTGGTTCGTCGCTAAAGTGAGTTAGCAATGAGCGGTCGTTTCGTCGCTAAAAGTGAGTTAGCAATGAGCGGTCGTTCGTCGCTAAAGTGAGTTAGCAATGAGCGATTCGTTTCGTCGCTAAAAGTGAGTTAGCAATGAGCGGTCGTTCGTCGCTAAAGTGAGTTAGCAATGAGCGGTGGTTTCGTCGCTAAAGTGAGTTAGCAATGAGCGGTCGTTCGTCGCTAAAGTGAGTTAGCAATGAGCGGTGGATTTCGTCGCTAAAGTGAGTTAGCAATGAGCGGTGGTTAAATTCGTCGCTAAAGTGAGTTAGCAATGAGCGGTCGTTAAATTCGTAAAAAAGTGAGTTAGCAATGAGCGGTGGTTCGTCGCTAAAGTGAGTTAGCAATGAGCGATTCGTTCGTTCGTCGCTAAAGTGAGTTAGCAATGAGCGGTCGTTCGTCGCTAAAGTGAGTTAGCAATGAGCGGTGGTTCGTCGCTAAAAGTGAGTTAGCAATGAGCGGTGGTTTAAATTCGCTAAAGTGAGTTAGCAATGAGCGGTGGTTTCGTCGCTAAAGTGAGTTAGCAATGAGCGGTCGTTCGTCGCTAAAGTGAGTTAGCAATGAGCGGTGGTTAAATTCGCTAAAGTGAGTTAGCAATGAGCGATTCGTTCGTCGCTAAAAGTGAGTTAGCAATGAGCGGTGGTTTCGTCGCTAAAAGTGAGTTAGCAATGAGCGGTCGTTCGTAAGCTAAAAAGTGAGTTAGCAATGAGCGCGGTCGTTCGTCGCTAAAGTGAGTTAGCAATGAGCGGTCGTTAAATTCGTCGCTAAAAGTGAGTTAGCAATGAGCGGTGGTTCGTCGCTAAAGTGAGTTAGCAATGAGCGGTCGTTAAATTAAGCTAAAGTGAGTTAGCAATGAGCGGTCGTTTCGTCGCTAAAAAGTGAGTTAGCAATGAGCGGTGGTTAAATTCGCTAAAGTGAGTTAGCAATGAGCGGTCGTTCGTCGCTAAAGTGAGTTAGCAATGAGCGGTCGTTTCGTCGCTAAAAAGTGAGTTAGCAATGAGCGGTCGTTTTCGTCGCTAAAAGTGAGTTAGCAATGAGCGGTGGTTCGTCGCTAAAAAGTGAGTTAGCAATGAGCGGTCGTTCGTCGCTAAAAAGTGAGTTAGCAATGAGCGGTCGTTCGTCGCTAAAGTGAGTTAGCAATGAGCGGTCGTTCGTCGCTAAAAGTGAGTTAGCAATGAGCGGTCGTTTCGTCGCTAAAGTGAGTTAGCAATGAGCGGTCGTTAAATCGTCGCTAAAGTGAGTTAGCAATGAGCGGTCGTTCGTAAGCTAAAAAGTGAGTTAGCAATGAGCGGTCGTTCGTCGCTAAAGTGAGTTAGCAATGAGCGGTCGTTCGTCGCTAAAGTGAGTTAGCAATGAGCGGTCGTTTCGTCGCTAAAGTGAGTTAGCAATGAGCGGTCGTTTCGTCGCTAAAGTGAGTTAGCAATGAGCGGTCGTTCGTCGCTAAAGTGAGTTAGCAATGAGCGGTCGTTCGTCGCTAAAAGTGAGTTAGCAATGAGCGGTCGTTCGTCGCTAAAGTGAGTTAGCAATGAGCGATTGGATTCGTCGCTAAAGTGAGTTAGCAATGAGCGATTGGTTAAATTAAGCTAAAGTGAGTTAGCAATGAGCGATTGGTTTCGTCGCTAAAGTGAGTTAGCAATGAGCGGTGGTTCGTCGCTAAAGTGAGTTAGCAATGAGCGGTGGTTTCGTCGCTAAAAGTGAGTTAGCAATGAGCGGTGGTTCGTCGCTAAAGTGAGTTAGCAATGAGCGATTCGTTCGTCGCTAAAGTGAGTTAGCAATGAGCGGTGGTTTCGTCGCTAAAGTGAGTTAGCAATGAGCGGTCGTTCGTCGCTAAAGTGAGTTAGCAATGAGCGGTCGTTAAAATTCGCTAAAGTGAGTTAGCAATGAGCGATGTCGTTCGTCGCTAAAAGTGAGTTAGCAATGAGCGGTCGTTCGTCGCTAAAGTGAGTTAGCAATGAGCGGTCGTTAAAATTAAGCTAAAAGTGAGTTAGCAATGAGCGGTCGTTCGTCGCTAAAGTGAGTTAGCAATGAGCGATTGGTTTCGTCGCTAAAGTGAGTTAGCAATGAGCGGTCGTTCGTCGCTAAAAAGTGAGTTAGCAATGAGCGGTCGTTAAATTCGCTAAAGTGAGTTAGCAATGAGCGGTGGTTCGTCGCTAAAGTGAGTTAGCAATGAGCGGTGGTTTAAATTCGCTAAAGTGAGTTAGCAATGAGCGGTCGTTCGTCGCTAAAGTGAGTTAGCAATGAGCGGTCGTTCGTCGCTAAAGTGAGTTAGCAATGAGCGGTGGTTAAATTCGCTAAAGTGAGTTAGCAATGAGCGGTGGTTCGTCGCTAAAGTGAGTTAGCAATGAGCGGTTGGTTTCGTCGCTAAAGTGAGTTAGCAATGAGCGGTGGATTCGTCGCTAAAGTGAGTTAGCAATGAGCGATTCGTTCGTCGCTAAAGTGAGTTAGCAATGAGCGGTCGTTTCGTCGCTAAAGTGAGTTAGCAATGAGCGATTGGTTTCGTCGCTAAAGTGAGTTAGCAATGAGCGTGGTTAAATTCGCTAAAAGTGAGTTAGCAATGAGCGGTTCGTTTCGTCGCTAAAAAGTGAGTTAGCAATGAGCGATTGGTTAAATTAAGCTAAAAGTGAGTTAGCAATGAGCGGTGGTTTCGTCGCTAAAAGTGAGTTAGCAATGAGCGGTCGTTAAATTCGCTAAAGTGAGTTAGCAATGAGCGGTCGTTAAATTCGCTAAAGTGAGTTAGCAATGAGCGGTGGTTTCGTCGCTAAAGTGAGTTAGCAATGAGCGGTTCGTTCGTCGCTAAAGTGAGTTAGCTAAAGTGAGTTAGCTAAATGAGCGCGATTTCGTTCGTCGCTAAAGTGAGTTAGCAATGAGCGGTGGTTTCGTCGCTAAAGTGAGTTAGCAATGAGCGGTCGTTCGTCGCTAAAGTGAGTTAGCAATGAGCGGTCGTTAAATTCGCTAAAGTGAGTTAGCAATGAGCGGTGGTTTCGTCGCTAAAGTGAGTTAGCAATGAGCGGTGGTTCGTCGCTAAAGTGAGTTAGCAATGAGCGGTGGTTAAATTAAGCTAAAGTGAGTTAGCAATGAGCGGTCGTTCGTCGCTAAAGTGAGTTAGCAATGAGCGGTGGTTTCGTCGCTAAAGTGAGTTAGCAATGAGCGGTCGTTTCGTCGCTAAAAGTGAGTTAGCAATGAGCGGTGGTTAAATTAAGCTAAAGTGAGTTAGCAATGAGCGATTCGTTCGTCGCTAAAGTGAGTTAGCAATGACGGTGGTTCGTCGCTAAAGTGAGTTAGCAATGAGCGGTGGTTCGTCGCTAAAAAGTGAGTTAGCAATGAGCGGTGGTTCGTCGCTAAAGTGAGTTAGCAATGAGCGGTCGTTAAATTCGCTAAAGTGAGTTAGCAATGAGCGGTCGTTTCGTAAGCTAAAGTGAGTTAGCAATGAGCGGTCGTTTCGTCGCTAAAGTGAGTTAGCAATGAGCGGTGGTTCGTCGCTAAAAAGTGAGTTAGCAATGAGCGGTGGTTCGTCGCTAAAAAAGTGAGTTAGCAATGAGCGGTGGTTAAATTCGCTAAAAAGAGTTGAGTTAGCAATGAGCGGTGAGTTAGCAATGAGCGGTAAAAAGCTAAAAAAGTGAGTTAGCAATGAGCGGTGGTTCGTCGCTAAAGTGAGTTAGCAATGAGCGATTGGTTCGTCGCTAAAGTGAGTTAGCAATGAGCGGTCGTTAAATTAAGCTAAAGTGAGTTAGCAATGAGCGGTCGTTCGTCGCTAAAGTGAGTTAGCAATGAGCGATTGGTTCGTCGCTAAAAAAGTGAGTTAGCAATGAGCGGTTGCAATGTTTCGTCGCTAAAAGTGAGTTAGCAATGAGCGGTCGTTCGTCGCTAAAGTGAGTTAGCAATGAGCGGTGGTTAAATTCGCTAAAGTGAGTTAGCAATGAGCGGTGGTTCGTAAGCTAAAAGTGAGTTAGCAATGAGCGGTGGTTTCGTCGCTAAAGTGAGTTAGCAATGAGCGGTGGTTCGTAAGCTAAAGTGAGTTAGCAATGAGCGATGGGTTTCGTCGCTAAAGTGAGTTAGCAATGAGCGGTCGTTTCGTCGCTAAAGTGAGTTAGCAATGAGCGGTGGTTCGTAAGCTAAAGTGAGTTAGCAATGAGCGGTGGTTTCGATTCGCTAAAGTGAGTTAGCAATGAGCGGTCGTTGGTAAGCTAAAGTGAGTTAGCAATGAGCGGTGGTTAAATTAAGCTAAAGTGAGTTAGCAATGAGCGGTGGATTTAAATCGCTAAAAGTGAGTTGAGTTAGCAATGAGCGGTGGTTCGTCGCTAAAAAGTGAGTTAGCAATGAGCGGTGGTTCGTCGCTAAAGTGAGTTAGCAATGAGCGGTCGTTTCGTCGCTAAAGTGAGTTAGCAATGAGCGGTCGTTCGTCGCTAAAGTGAGTTAGCAATGAGCGGTCGTTAGTCGCTAAAGTGAGTTAGCAATGAGCGGTCGTTAAATTCGTCGCTAAAGTGAGTTAGCAATGAGCGGTGGTTCGTCGCTAAAGTGAGTTAGCAATGAGCGGTGGTTCGTCGCTAAAGTGAGTTAGCAATGAGCGGTCGTTCGTCGCTAAAAGTGAGTTAGCAATGAGCGGTGGTTTAAATTAAAGCTAAGCAATGAGTTAGCAATGAGCGGTCGTTCGTCGCTAAAAGTGAGTTAGCAATGAGCGGTCGTTCGTCGCTAAAGTGAGTTAGCAATGAGCGGTCGTTCGTCGCTAAAGTGAGTTAGCAATGAGCGGTCGTTCGTCGCTAAAAAAAGTGAGTTAGCAATGAGCGATTGGTTTAAAGTAAGCTAAAGTGAGTTAGCAATGAGCGATTGGTTCGTCGCTAAAGTGAGTTAGCAATGAGCGGTCGTTAAATTCGCTAAAAAGTGAGTTAGCAATGAGCGGTCGTTCGTCGCTAAAGTGAGTTAGCAATGAGCGGTCGTTCGTCGCTAAAAGTGAGTTAGCAATGAGCGGTCGTTCGTCGTCGCTAAAGTGAGTTAGCAATGAGCGGTGGTTAAATTCGCTAAAGTGAGTTAGCAATGAGCGGCGTTCGTTCGTCGCTAAAGTGAGTTAGCAATGAGCGGTCGTTTAAATTAAGCTAAAGTGAGTTAGCAATGAGCGGTGGTTCGTCGCTAAAGTGAGTTTAGCAATGAGCGATTGGTTTCGTCGCTAAAGTGAGTTAGCAATGAGCGGTCGTTCGTCGCTAAAGTGAGTTAGCAATGAGCGATTCGTTTTCGTAAGCTAAAGTGAGTTAGCAATGAGCGGTCGTTCGTCGCTAAGTGAGTTAGCAATGAGCGGTGGTTTCGTCGCTAAAGTGAGTTAGCAATGAGCGGTGGTTTAAATTCGCTAAAGTGAGTTAGCAATGAGCGGTCGTTAAATTCGCTAAAGTGAGTTAGCAATGAGCGGTGGTTTCGTCGCTAAAGTGAGTTAGCAATGAGCGGTGGTTCGTCGCTAAAGTGAGTTAGCAATGAGCGGTCGTTTCGTCGCTAAAAGTGAGTTAGCAATGAGCGGTGGTTAAATTAAGCTAAAGTGAGTTAGCAATGAGCGATTCGTTTCGTCGCTAAAAAGTGAGTTAGCAATGAGCGGTCGTTCGTCGCTAAAGTGAGTTAGCAATGAGCGGTGGTTCGTCGCTAAAAGTGAGTTAGCAATGAGCGATTCGTTAAATTCGCTAAAAGTGAGTTAGCAATGAGCGGTGGTTCGTCGCTAAAGTGAGTTAGCAATGAGCGGTCGTTGGTCGCTAAAGTGAGCTAGCAAAAGTGAGTTAGCAATGAGCGATGAGCGGTGCGTTTTCGTCGCTAAAAGTGAGTTAGCAATGAGCGGTCGTTCGTCGCTAAAGTGAGTTAGCAATGAGCGGTGGATTCGTCGCTAAAAGTGAGTTAGCAATGAGCGGTGGTTAAATTAAGCTAAAAAGTGAGTTAGCAATGAGCGGTCGTTTCGTCGCTAAAGTGAGTTAGCAATGAGCGATTCGTTTCGTCGCTAAAGTGAGTTAGCAATGAGCGATTCGTTTAAATTAAGCTAAAGTGAGTTAGCAATGAGCAATGAGTTCGTTCGCTAAAGTGAGTTAGCAATGAGCGATTGGTTTCGTCGCTAAAAGTGAGTTAGCAATGAGCGGTGGTTTCGTCGCTAAAGTGAGTTAGCAATGAGCGGTCGTTCGTCGCTAAAGTGAGTTAGCAATGAGCGGTGGTTAAATTCGCTAAAGTGAGTTAGCAATGAGCGGTGGTTTCGTCGCTAAAGTGAGTTAGCAATGAGCGGTGGTTCGTCGCTAAAGTGAGTTAGCAATGAGCGGTCGTTCGTCGCTAAAGTGAGTTAGCAATGAGCGGTCGTTCGTCGCTAAAGTGAGTTAGCAATGAGCGGTGGTTCGTCGCTAAAGTGAGTTAGCAATGAGCGGTCGTTAAAGTGAGTTAGCAATGAAAGTGAGTTAGCTAAAAGTGAGTTAGCAATGAGCGGTCGTTCGTCGCTAAAGTGAGTTAGCAATGAGCGGTCGTTAAATTCGCTAAAGTGAGTTAGCAATGAGCGGTGGTTCGTCGCTAAAAGTGAGTTAGCAATGAGCGGTGGTTTCGTCGCTAAAAAGTGAGTTAGCAATGAGCGGTTCGTTCGTCGCTAAAGTGAGTTAGCAATGAGCGGTGGTTTCGTCGCTAAAAAGTGAGTTAGCAATGAGCGGTCGTTCGTCGCTAAAAAGTGAGTTAGCAATGAGCGGTCGTTCGTAAGCTAAAAGTGAGTTAGCAATGAGCGGTGGTTCGTCGCTAAAGTGAGTTAGCAATGAGCGATTGGTTCGTCGCTAAAGTGAGTTAGCAATGAGCGGTGGTTTCGTCGCTAAAGTGAGTTAGCAATGAGCGGTGGTTTCGTCGCTAAAGTGAGTTAGCAATGAGCGGTCGTTAAATTAAGCTAAAGTGAGTTAGCAATGAGCGGTGGTTTCGTCGCTAAAGTGAGTTAGCAATGAGCGGTCGTTCGTCGCTAAAGTGAGTTAGCAATGAGCGGTGGTTCGTTAAGCTAAAGTGAGTTAGCAATGAGCGGTGGTTTCGTCGCTAAAGTGAGTTAGCAATGAGCGATTCGTTCGTCGCTAAAGTGAGTTAAAGTGAGTTAGCAAGCTAAAGCGGTTCGTTCGTTTCGCTAAAAGTGAGTTAGCAATGAGCGTTCGATTTAAATTCGCTAAAGTGAGTTAGCAATGAGCGGTCGTTCGTCGCTAAAGTGAGTTAGCAATGAGCGGTGGTTAAATTCGCTAAAGTGAGTTAGCAATGAGCGGTGGTTTCGTCGCTAAAGTGAGTTAGCAATGAGCGATTGGTTCGTCGCTAAAGTGAGTTAGCAATGAATGAGCGATTGGATTCGTCGCTAAAAAGTGAGTTAGCAATGAGCGGTCGTTAAATTAAGCTAAAAGTGAGTTAGCAATGAGCGGTGGTTCGTCGCTAAAGTGAGTTAGCAATGAGCGATCGTTTCGTCGCTAAAGTGAGTTAGCAATGAGCGGTCGTTTTCGTCGCTAAAAGTGAGTTAGCAATGAGCGGTGGTTCGTCGCTAAAAAGTGAGTTAGCAATGAGCGATTGGTTTCGTCGCTAAAGTGAGTTAGCAATGAGCGGTCGTTAAATTCGCTAAAGTGAGTTAGCAATGAGCGGTTGTTCGTCGCTAAAGTGAGTTAGCAATGAGCGGTCGTTTTCGTCGCTAAAAGTGAGTTAGCAATGAGCGTGGTTTTCGTCGCTAAAGTGAGTTAGCAATGAGCGGTCGTTTTCGTCGCTAAAGTGAGTTAGCAATGAGCGGTGGATTTCGTAAGCTAAAGTGAAAGTCGTTTAGCTAAATGAGCGCAATGAGCGGTTATTCGTCGCTAAAGTGAGAGTTAGCAATGAGCGGTCGTTTTCGTCGCTAAAGTGAGTTAGCAATGAGCGGTCGTTAAATTCGCTAAAGTGAGTTAGCTAAAGTGAGTTTTAAGCTAAAATGAGTTAAGCAATTTCGTCGTTAAAGCTAAAAGTTAGCAATGAGCGGTCGTTTCGTAAGCTAAAGTGAGTTAGCAATGAGCGGTGGTTCGTCGCTAAAGTGAGTTAGCAATGAGCGGTGGTTCGTCGCTAAAGTGAGTTAGCAATGAGCGGTGGTTTAAATTAAGCTAAAGTGAGTTAGCAATGAGCGGTCGTTCGTCGCTAAAAGTGAGTTAGCAATGAGCGGTGGTTAAATTCGCTAAAGTGAGTTAGCAATGAGCGGTCGTTAAATTCGCTAAAAGTGAGTTAGCAATGAGCGATTGGTTTAAATTCGCTAAAGTGAGTTAGCAATGAGCGGTGGTTAAATTAAGCTAAAAGTGAGTTAGCAATGAGCGGTGGTTAAATTCGCTAAAGTGAGTTAGCAATGAGCGGTCGTTAATTCGTCTAAAAAGTGAGTTAGCAATGAGCGGTCGTTCGTCGCTAAAAGTGAGTTAGCAATGAGCGATTCGTTTAAATTCGTCGCTAAAGTGAGTTAGCAATGAGCGGTCGTTCGTCGCTAAAGTGAGTTAGCAATGAGCGGTCGTTTCGTCGCTAAAGTGAGTTAGCAATGAGCGATTCGTTAAATTCGCTAAAGTGAGTTAGCAATGAGCGGTCGTTAATTCGCTAAAAAAAGTTTAGCAATGAGCGGTGGTTTCGCTAAGTGAGCTAAAGTGAGTTAGCTAAATGAGCAATGAGCGGTGGTTAAATTCGCTAAAAGTGAGTTAGCAATGAGCGGTCGTTTCGTCGCTAAAGTGAGTTAGCAATGAGCGGTCGTTGTCGTCGCTAAAGTGAGTTAGCAATGAGCGGTCGTTCGTCGCTAAAGTGAGTTAGCAATGAGCGGTGGTTTCGTCGCTAAAGTGAGTTAGCAATGAGCGGTGGTTAAATTCGCTAAAGTGAGTTAGCAATGAGCGTTCGTTCGTCGCTAAAAAGTGAGTTAGCAATGAGCGGTCGTTAAATTCGCTAAAGTGAGTTAGCAATGAGCGGTGGTTCGTCGCTAAAGTGAGTTAGCAATGAGCGGTGGTTTCGTCGCTAAAGTGAGTTAGCAATGAGCGGTGGATTTTAAATTCGCTAAAGTGAGTTAGCAATGAGCGGTGGTTAAATTCGCTAAAAGTGAGTTAGCAATGAGCGATGGTTCGTCGCTAAAAGTGAGTTAGCAATGAGCGGTCGTTAAATTCGCTAAAAGTGAGTTAGCAATGAGCGATTCGTTAAATTCGCTAAAAGTGAGTTAGCAATGAGCGTTCGTTAAAGTGTGTTAGCAATGAGCGATTCGCTAAAGTGAGTTAGCAATGAGCGGTGGTTAAATTCGCTAAAAGTGAGTTAGCAATGAGCGGTGGTTCGTCGCTAAAGTGAGTTAGCAAATGAGCGAGTTAGCAATAAGCGATTCGTTTAAGCTAAAGTGAGTTAGCAATGAGCGGTGGTTCGTCGCTAAAGTGAGTTAGCAATGAGCGGTCGTTCGTCGCTAAAAGTGAGTTAGCAATGAGCGGTGGATTCGTCGCTAAAGTGAGTTAGCAATGAGCGATTCGTTAAATCGCTAAAGTGAGTTAGCAATGAGCGGTGGTTAAAGTAAAGTTAAAATGTGAGTTAGCAATGAGCAATGAGCGTTCGTAAGCTAAAGTGAGTTAGCAATGAGCGGTCGTTCGTCGCTAAAGTGAGTTAGCAATGAGCGATTCGTTTAAATTCGCTAAAGTGAGTTAGCAATGAGCGGTCGTTTCGTTCGCTAAAAAGTGAGTTAGCAATGAGCGGTTGGTTCGTCGCTAAAAAGTGAGTTAGCAATGAGCGGTCGTTCGTCGCTAAAGTGAGTTAGCAATGAGCGATGGTTTCGTCGCTAAAGTGAGTTAGCAATGAGCGGTGGATTTCGTCGCTAAAAGTGAGTTAGCAATGAGCGGTCGTTAAATTAAGCTAAAGTGAGTTAGCAATGAGCGGTGGTTTTCGTCGCTAAAGTGAGTTAGCAATGAGCGATGGATTTCGTCGCTAAAGTGAGTTAGCAATGAGCGGTCGTTCGTCGCTAAAGTGAGTTAGCAATGAGCGATTGGTTTCGTCGCTAAAGTGAGTTAGCAATGAGCGGTGGATTCGTCGCTAAAGTGAGTTAGCAATGAGCGGTCGTTCGTCGCTAAAGTGAGTTAGCAATGAGCGGTCGTTTCGTCGCTAAAAGTGAGTTAGCAATGAGCGGTTCGTTCGTTAAGCTAAAGTGAGTTAGCAATGAGCGGTCGTTTTCGTCGCTAAAGTGAGTTAGCAATGAGCGGTGGTTCGTCGCTAAAGTGAGTTTAGCAATGAGCGATTCGATTTCGCTAAAGTGAGTTAGCAATGAAAAGTGTGTTAAAGTTAGCAATGAGCGGTCGTTTCGTCGCTAAAGTGAGTTAGCAAATGAGTCGTTCGTTCGTAAGCTAAAGTGAGTTAGCAATGAGCGATCGTTAAAGTTCGCTAAAGTGAGTTAGCAATGAGCGGTGGTTTCGTCGCTAAAGTGAGTTAGCAATGAGCGGTGGTTCGTCCGCTAAAAAGTGAGTTAGCAATGAGCGATTGGTTTTCGTCGCTAAAGTGAGTTAGCAATGAGCGGTCGTTAAATTAAGCTAAAGTGAGTTAGCAATGAGCGGTGGTTTCGTCGTCGCTAAAGTGAGTTAGCAATGAGCGGTCGTTAAATTCGCTAAAGTGAGTTAGCAATGAGCGGTGGTTAAATTCGCTAAAGTGAGTTAGCAATGAGCGGTCGTTTCGTCGCTAAAAGTGAGTTAGCAATGAGCGATTCGTTCGTCGCTAAAGTGAGTTAGCAATGAGCGGTCGTTTTCGTCGCTAAAAAGTGAGTTAGCAATGAGCGTTCGTCGCTAAAGTGAGTTAGCAATGAGCTAAAAGTAAGCTAAGTTGAGTTAATGAGCGGTCGTTCGTCGCTAAAAAGTGAGTTAGCAATGAGCGGTCGTTCGTCGCTAAAGTGAGTTAGCAATGAGCGGTGGTTCGTCGCTAAAAAGTGAGTTAGCAATGAGCGGTGGTTCGTCGCTAAAGTGAGTTAGCAATGAGCGTCGTTAAATTAAGCTAAAGTGAGTTAGCAATGAGCGGTGGTTTCGTCGCTAAAGTGAGTTAGCAATGAGCGGTGGTTTCGTCGCTAAAGTGAGTTAGCAATGAGCGGTCGTTAAATCGCTAAAAAGTGTTAGCAAGCAATGAGCGGTGGATTCGATTCGCTAAAGTGAGTTAGCAATGAGCGGTGGTTTCGTCGCTAAAGTGAGTTAGCAATGAGCGGTCGTTTCGTCGCTAAAGTGAGTTAGCAATGAGCGGTCGTTAAATTCGCTAAAAAGTTGAGTTAGCAATGAGCGGTCGTTAAGCGGTCGTTCGCTAAAGTGAGTTAGCAATGAGCGGTGGTTAAATTCGCTAAAAGTGAGTTAGCAATGAGCGGTGGTTCGTCGCTAAAGTGAGTTAGCAATGAGCGGTCGTTAAATCGCTAAAGTTAAAGTTAGCAATGAGCAATGCTAAAGTGAGTTAGCAATGGTCGTTTCGTCGCTAAAGTGAGTTAGCAATGAGCGGTCGTTAAATTCGCTAAAGTGAGTTAGCAATGAGCGATGGATTTCGTCGCTAAAGTGAGTTAGCAATGAGCGGTCGTTCGTTAAGCTAAAGTGAGTTAGCAATGAGCGGTCGTTAAATTAAGCTAAAAGTGAGTTAGCAATGAGCGGTCGTTCGTCGCTAAAGTGAGTTAGCAATGAGCGGTCGTTCGTCGCTAAAGTGAGTTAGCAATGAGCGATTCGATTAAGCTAAAGTGAGTTAGCAATGAAAAAGTTGAGTTAGCAATGCAAGCGATTGGTTTTCGTCGCTAAAGTGAGTTAGCAATGAGCGGTCGTTAAATTAAGCTAAAAGTGAGTTAGCAATGAGCGGTCGTTAAATTAAGCTAAAGTGAGTTAGCAATGAGCGGTGGTTCGTCGCTAAAAAGTGAGTTAGCAATGAGCGGTGGTTTCGTAAGCTAAAAGTGAGTTAGCAATGAGCGGTCGTTTAAGCTAAAGTGAGTTAGCAAAAGCGAGTTTAAGCTAAAAGTGAGTTAGCAATGAGCGGTCGTTAAATTAAGCTAAAGTGAGTTAGCAATGAGCGAGCGGTCGTTCGTCGCTAAAGTGAGTTAGCAATGAGCGGTCGTTAAATTCGCTAAAAAGTGAGTTAGCAATGAGCGATTCGATTAAATTCGTCGCTAAAAAGTGAGTTAGCAATGAGCGATTGGTTAAATTAAGCTAAAGTGAGTTAGCAATGAGCGATTCGTTAAATTCGCTAAAGTGAGTTAGCAATGAGCGATTGGTTCGTCGCTAAAGTGAGTTAGCAATGAGCGGTGGATTCGTCGCTAAAGTGAGTTAGCAATGAGCGATTGGATTTCGTAAGCTAAAAAGTGAGTTAGCAATGAGCGATTGGTTAAATTCGCTAAAGTGAGTTAGCAATGAGCGGTGGTTTCGTCGCTAAAAGTGAGTTAGCAATGAGCGGTCGTTAAATTCGCTAAAGTGAGTTAGCAATGAGCGGTGGATTCGTCGCTAAAAAGTGAGTTAGCAATGAGCGGTGAGCGTCGTTTGAGTTAAGCTAAAGTGAGTTAGCAATGAGCGGTGAGTTATTCGATTTCGCTAAAAAGTGAGTTAGCAATGAGCGGTGGTTTCGTCGCTAAAGTGAGTTAGCAATGAGCGGTGGTTCGTCGCTAAAGTGAGTTAGCAATGAGCGATTCGTTCGTCGCTAAAGTGAGTTAGCAATGAGCGATGTTAAATTTTCGTAAAGTGAGTTAAAGTGAGTTTAGCAATGAGCGATTCGTTAAATTCGCTAAAGTGAGTTAGCAATGAGCGGTCGTTTAAATTCGCTAAAGTGAGTTAGCAATGAGCGGTGGTTTCGTCGCTAAAGTGAGTTAGCAATGAGCGAGCGATTCGTTCGCTAAAGTGAGTTAAAATGAGTTAGCAATGAGCAATGAGCGGTTTCGTCGCTAAAAGTGAGTTAGCAATGAGCGGTCGTTTCGTCGCTAAAGTGAGTTAGCAATGAGCGATTCGTTCGTCGCTAAAAGTGAGTTAGCAATGAGCGGTCGTTCGTCGTAAAAAGTGAGTTAGCAATGAGCGGTCGTTCGTAAAGCTAAAGTGAGTTAGCAATGAGCGGTGGTTAAATTCGCTAAAGTGAGTTAGCAATGAGCGATTCGTTAAATTCTAAAGCTAAAAAGTGAGTTAGCAATGAGCGATTGGATTAAATTAAGCTAAAGTGAGTTAGCAATGAGCGGCGATTCGTAAGCTAAAGTGAGTTAGCAATGAGCGTTAGCAATGTTAAAGTGTGAGTTAGCAATGCGGTCGTTAAAAAGTTAAAGTGAGTTAGCAATGAGCGGTCGTTCGTCGCTAAAAGTGAGTTAGCAATGAGCGATTGGTTCGTCGCTAAAGTGAGTTAGCAATGAGCGGTCGTTAAATTCGCTAAAAAGTGAGTTAGCAATGAGCGGTCGTTCGTCGCTAAAGTGAGTTAGCAATGAGCGGTGGTTCGTCGCTAAAAAGTGAGTTAGCAATGAGCGGTGGATTTAATTTCGCTAAAGTGAGTTAGCAATGAGCGATTGGTTTCGTCGCTAAAGTGAGTTAGCAATGAGCGGTCGTTCGTCGCTAAAGTGAGTTAGCAATGAGCGGTGGTTAAATTCGCTAAAGTGAGTTAGCAATGAGCGGTCGTTAAATTAAGTAAAGTTAGCAATGAGCGATTGGTTAATGCTAAAAATGAGTTAGCAATGAGCGATCGATTCGTCGCTAAAGTGAGTTAGCAATGAGCGATTCGTTAAAGTGAGTTAAAGTGAGTTAGCAATGAGCGGTCGTTTCGTAAAGCTAAAGTGTTAGCAATGAGCGGTCGTTCGTCGCTAAAGTGAGTTAGCAATGAGCGGTCGTTCGTCGCTAAAGTGAGTTAGCAATGAGCGGTTCGTTCGTCGCTAAAAGTGAGTTAGCAATGAGCGGTGGTTCGTCGCTAAAGTGAGTTAGCAATGAGCGATTCGTTAAATTCGCTAAAAGTGAGTTAGCAATGAGCGTCGCGTTAAATTCGCTAAAAGTGAGTTAGCAGCTAAAGTGAGTCGTTAAATTCGCTAAAGTGAGTTAGCAATGAGCGGTCGTTCGTCGCTAAAGTGAGTTAGCAATGAGCGGTCGTTAAATTCGCTAAAGTGAGTTAGCAATGAGCGGTCGTTCGTCGCTAAAGTGAGTTAGCCAATGAGCGGTCGTTAAATTAAGCTAAAGTGAGTTAGCAATGAGCGGTCGTTCGTCGCTAAAGTGAGTTAGCAATGAGCGGTGGTTTCGTCGCTAAAAGTGAGTTAGCAATGAGCGATTGGTTAAATTCGCTAAAGTGAGTTAGCAATGAGCGGTGGTTCGTCGCTAAAAAGTGAGTTAGCAATGAGCGGTGGTTTCGTCGTTAAAGTGAGTTAGCAATGAGCGGTCGTTCGTTTAGCTAAGTGAGTTAGCAATGAGCGGTCGTTCGTCGCTAAAGTGAGTTAGCAATGAGCGGTCGTTTCGTCGCTAAAGTGAGTTAGCAATGAGCGTTAGCAATGCTAAAGTGAGTTAGCAATGAGCGGTCGTTCGTCGCTAAAGTGAGTTAGCAATGAGCGGTGGTTTCGTCGCTAAAGTGAGTTAGCAATGAGCGGTCGTTCGTCGCTAAAAGTGAGTTAGCAATGAGCGGTCGTTTCGTCGCTAAAGTGAGTTAGCAATGAGCGGTGGTTCGTCGCTAAAGTGAGTTAGCAATGAGCGGTCGTTAAATCGTCGCTAAAGTGAGTTAGCAATGAGCGGTCGTTCGTCGCTAAAGTGAGTTGCAATGAGCAATGAGTCGCTAAAGTGAGTTAGCAATGAGCGTTAAAAGTGAGCTAAAGTGAGTTAGCAATGAGCGGTCGTTTCGTCGCTAAAGTGAGTTAGCAATGAGCGGTCGTTTCGTCGCTAAAAGTGAGTTAGCAATGAGCGATTGTCGTTCGTAAGCGCTAAAAGTGAGTTAGCAATGAGCGGTCGTTAAATTCGCTAAAGTGAGTTAGCAATGAGCGGTGGTTCGTCGCTAAAGTGAGTTAGCAATGAGCGGTGGTTCGTCGCTAAAGTGAGTTAGCAATGAGCGGTCGTTAAAATTCGCTAAAGTGAGTTAGCAATGAGCGGTGGTTCGTCGCTAAAAGTGAGTTAGCAATGAGCGGTCGTTCGTCGCTAAAGTGAGTTAGCAATGAGCGGTGGTTTCGTCGCTAAAGTGAGTTAGCAATGAGCGGTGGTTAAATTCGCTAAAGTGAGTTAGCAATGAGCGTTAGCAATCGCTAAAGTGAGTTAGCAATGAGCGATTGGATTAAATCGCTAAAGTGAGTTAGCAATGAGCGATTGGTTCGTCGCTAAAGTGAGTTACAATGAGCGGTCGTTCGTCGCTAAAAAGTGAGTTAGCAATGAGCGGTGGTTAAATTTCGTCGCTAAAAGTGAGTTAGCAATGAGCGGTCGTTAAATTAAAGCTAAAAAGTGAGTTAGCAATGAGCGATTGGTTCGTCGCTAAAGTGAGTTAGCAATGAGCGGTCGTTCGTCGCTAAAAGTGAGTTAGCAATGAGCGGTCGTTCGTCGTTAAAGTGAGTTAGCAATGAGCGGTGGTTCGTCGCTAAAGTGAGTTAGCAATGAGCGGTGGTTAAATTAAGCTAAAGTGAGTTAGCAATGAGCGGTGGTTAAATGTCGCTAAAGTGAGTTAGCAATGAGCGGTCGTTCGTCGCTAAAGTGAGTTAGCAATGAGCGGTGGTTTCGTCGCTAAAGTGAGTTAGCAATGAGCGGTCGCTAAAGTGAGTTAGCAATGAGCGGTCGTTCGTTAAAGTGAGTTAAAGCTAAAGTGAATTAGCAATGAGCGGTTCGTTTCGTCGCTAAAGTGAGTTAGCAATGAGCGGTCGTTTCGTCGCTAAAGTGAGTTAGCAATGAGCGATTGGTTTCGTCGCTAAAGTGAGTTAGCAATGAGCGGTGGTTTCGTCGCTAAAGTGAGTTAGCAATGAGCGGTCGTTAAATCGCTAAAGTGAGTTAGCAATGAGCGAGTTAGCAATGAGCGGTCGTTCGTCGCTAAAAGTGAGTTAGCAATGAGCGGTGGTTAAATTAAGCTAAAGTGAGTTAGCAATGAGCGGTGGTTCGTCGCTAAAAGTGAGTTAGCAATGAGCGGTGGTTCGTCGCTAAAGTGAGTTAGCAATGAGCGGTGGTTCGTCGCTAAAGTGAGTTAGCAATGAGCGGTCGTTAAATTCGCTAAAGTGAGTTAGCAATGAGCGATTGGTTTCGTCGCTAAAGTGAGTTGAGCAATGAGCGATTAAAGTTAGCGGTCGTTAAATTAAGCTAAAGTGAGTTAGCAATGAGCGGTCGTTAAATTAAGCTAAAAGTGAGTTAGCAATGAGCGGTGGTTCGTCGCTAAAGTGAGTTAGCAATGAGCGGTGGTTCGTCGCTAAAAGTGAGTTAGCAATGAGCGGTCGTTCGTCGCTAAAGTGAGTTAGCAATGAGCGGT
>JAINDJ010000098.1:0-67973 GCA_019845555.1 Aristolochia fimbriata
GCCAAACTACAGCCGGTTTGGTCTTCTTAGCCAAAGAACAACAATTTTGGACTGCTTAGCCAAACAACCGCACTGTCTGGTCTCATTAGCCAAACAATTGCCGATTTGGTCTCGCTTAGCCAAACAACTTCCATTTTGGTCTTTGCTAGCCAAACAAGCTGTCGAGTTGGTCTTGCTTTGCCAAACACCAGCCGGTTTGGTCTTCTTGTAAAAAGCGTGCAGGTTTCGTCTCCTTAGCTAAACAACGGCCGGTTTGGTATGCTTTGCCAAACAACAGCCAGTTTGCTCTGCCCTTAACAACAGCCGGTTTAGTCGCTAAGCCAATCAACAGCCGGTTTAGTGCAGCTTAGCCAAACAACGACCGGTTTGGTCCACTTAGCCAAACAACAGCCCGTTTGGTGCGCTTAGCCAAACAACGACGGTTTGATGCTTAGCCAAACAACGGTCGGTTTGGTCTGCTTAGCCAAACAACAACAGCCGTAAGGTCTGCTTTAGCCAAACAACAGGCCGGTATGGTGCGCTTAGCCAAACAAAAGCGGTGTGGTGCGCTTTGCCAAACAACGGCCGGTTTGGTCTCCTTAGCCAAAAATCAGCCGGTTTGGTGCTGTTTTGCCTAACAACAACCGATTTGATCTGCTTAGCCAAACAACGGACGGTTTGGTGCGCTTAATAAACAAGCTACTGTTTGGTGCCTTAGCCAAACAACGGCCGATTTGGTGCAGCAGCCAAACAACAGCGGTTTGGTCTTCTTAATAAACAACGGCCGGTTTGGTCTGCTTAATAAACAACGGCCGGTATGGTCTACTTAGCCAAACAACAAGCCGGTTTGGTGTTAGCAAACAACGGCTGGTTTGGTCTGCGTGGCAAACAACGGCCGGTATGGTCTGCTTAGCCAAACAAAAGCGGTTTGGTGCGCTAAAGCCAAACAACGGCCGGTTTAGTGCCTTAGCCAAACAACGGCGGTTTGGTGCCTTAGCAAACAACGACCAATTTGATGCGCTAAGCCAAACAACGACCCGGTTTAGTACGCTTAAGCAAACAACGGCCGGTTTGGTGTTTTAAACAAACAACGGCCGATATGGTCTGCTTTGCCAAAGAAAAGCGGTTTAGTGCGCTTAGTAAAAAACGGCCGATTTAGTACGCTTAGCCAAACCACTTGCCGGTTTGGTCTACCTTAGCCAAACAACGAGCGGGTTTGGTGCCTTGCTTAAAAAAGCGCCTATTTGTTCTGCGTGGCAAACAACCCGGTTTGTTACGCTTACGCGGAACAACGGCGGTTTAGTGCCTTGCTTGGCTAACTGCTTGACCGGTTTGGTTTCGCGTGGCAAACAACGGCCCGGTTTGGTTTCGCGTAGCCTAACAATGACTGGTTTGGTGCGCTTTTGCAAAACAACAGACTAGTTTGAATGCCTTAGCTAAACAACAGCCAGTTTAGTGCAGCTTAGCGAACAATGACCCGGTTTGGTTGGCATATCAAACAACGGCCGGTTTGGTCTTCTTAGCAAAACAACAGCCGGTTTGGTCTTCTTAGCAAAACAACAACCGGTTTGGTGCGATTAGCCAAACAACGGCTGGTTTGGTCTTCTTAGCCAAACATCGGCCTGTTTGGCCACCTTAACCAAACAACGTCGGTTTGGTCCGCTTAGTCTAACAACAGCCGTTTTGGTGTTTAGCCAAACAACACCGGTTTGGTCGCTTATCAAACAACAGCGGTTTGGTCGGGCTTAGCCAAACCACGGCCGGTTTAGTACGCCGTAAACCACAACCGGTTTGGTCTCGCTTAGCCAAACAACAACCGGTATGGTCTCGCTTAGCCAAACAACAGTTGGTTTGGTCTTACTTACCCGAACAACAGCTGTTTTGGTCTTGTTTAGCCAAACAACAGCCGGTTTGGTCTGCTTAGCCAAACTACAGCCGGTTTGGTCTTCTTAGCCAAAGAACAGCAAGTTTGGACTGCTTAGCCAAACAACAGCCGGTCTGGTCTGCTTAGCCAAACAATTGCCGATTTGGTCTCGCTTAGCCAAACAACTACCATTTTGGTCTTTGCTTGCCAAACAACTGTTGGGTTGGTCTTGCTTTGCCAAACACCGGCCGGTTTGGTCTTCTTAGCCAAAAAGCGTGCAGGTTTCGTCTCGTTAGCTAAACAACGGCCGGTTTGGTATGCTTTGCCAAACAACAGCCGGTTTGTTTCGCTTAGCTTAACAACAACCGGTTTAGTACGCTAAGCCAATCAACAGCCGGTGTGGTGCGCTTAGCTAAACAACGACGGTTTGGTCCTCTTAGCCAAACAACAGCCCGTTTGGTGCGCTTTCGATAAACAATGAGGCGGTTTGGTGCGCTTAGCCAAACAGCGGTCGGTTTGGTGCCTTAGCCAAACAACAACCGTATGGTGCCTTAGCCAAACTCTTACCGGTATGGTGCGCTTGAGTCAAACAAAAGCGGTCTGGTGTGCTTTTGCCAAACAACAGCCGGTTTGGTCTCCTTAATAAAAATCAGCCGATTTGGTCGGTTTGCCAAACAACAGCCCGATTTGATCTGCTTAGCCAAACAACGGACGGTTTGGTCTGCTTAATAAACAAGCGCCTGTTTGGTCTGCTTAGCCAAACAACAGCCGGTTTGGTGCGCTTAATAAACAACGGCCGGTTTGGTCTACTTAGCCAAACAACGGTCGGTTTGGTCGCTTAGCCAAACAACGACCGGTTTGGTCTACTTAGCCAAACAACAGCCGGTTTGGTGTGTTTAGCCAAACAACAACCGGTTTGGTGCGTTGCCAAACAACAGCCGGTATGGTCTGCTTTGCCAACCAAAAAGCGGTTTGGTACGCTAAGCCAAACAACGGCCGGTTTGGTACCTTAGCCAAACAACAGCCCGTTTCGCCTGCTTAGCCAAACAACAGCCGGTTTGGTTACGCTTATAAACAACGGCGGTTTGGTTTGTTTAGCCAAACAACGGCCGATCACGATTACGCTTTGCCAAACAAAAGCGGTTTGGTCTGCGAAGCCAAACAACGGCCGGTTTGGTGCGCTTTGCAAAAAAAAAACGGCCGATTTGATGCCTTAGCCAAACCACCGCCGGTTTGGTGCGCTTAGCCAAACAACGTTTGGCGGTTTGGTCGCTTAGCCAAACAACCGCCTGTTTGGTCTGCTTATAAAGAACAACCGGTTTGGTGCTGCTTTTAGCGGACAACGGCCGGTTTGGTCCGCTTGGCCTAACAACAGCCGGTTTGGTTTGCGTAGCCAAACAACGGCCGGTTTTGTTTCGTGTAGCAAAAACAACGGCTGGTTTGGTACGCTTTGCAAAACAACGGCTGGTTTGATGCCTTAGCTAAACAACGGCCGGTTTGGTCAGCTTAGCGAACAACAGCCAGTTTGGTTGGCATATCAAACAACAGCCGGTTTGGTCTTCTTAGCAAAATAACAGCCAGTTTGGTCTTCTTAGCAAAACAACAACCGGTTTGGTGCGATTAGCCAAACAACGGCTGGTTTGGTCGCTTAGCCAAACATCAGCTGTTTGGCCACCTTAACCAAACAACGTCCAGTTTGGTGCGCTTAGCAAAACCGCGGCGGTTTGGTGCTTAGCCAAAAACAACGCCGGTATGGTGCTTAGCCAAACAAAAGCCGGTTTGGTGCGCTTAGCAAAACAATAGCGGTTTGGTCTCCTTTGCCAAAAATCAGCCGGTTTGGTCTGTTTAGCCAAACAACAGCCGATTTGATCTCGCTTAGCCAAACAACGGACGGTTTTGGTGCGCTTAGCCAAACAAGCGGCTGTTTGGTGCGCTTAAAAAAAACAGCCGGTTTGGTCTGCTTAGCCAAACCACAGCCGGTTTGGTCTGCTTAGCCAAACCACATCCGGTTTGGTCAGCTTAGACAAACAACAACCGGTTTGGTCCGCTTACTCTAACAATAGCCGTTTTGGTCTGTTTAGCCAAACAACCGCCGGTTTGGTCTGCTTATCCAAACAACAGGCGGTTTGGTCGGCCTAGACAAACCACAGCCAGTTTGGTCTGCTTCGCCAAACCACAACCGGTTTGGTCTCGCTTAGCCAAACAACAACCGGTATGGTCTCGCTTAGCTAAACAACAGTTGGTTTGGTCTTACTTACCCGAACAACAGCTGTTTTGGTCTTGTTTAGCCAAACAGCAGCCGGTTTGGTCTTCTTAGCCAAACTACAGCCGGTTTGGTCTTCTTAGCCAAAGAATAGCAAGTTTGGACTGCTTAGCCAAACAACAGCCGGTCTGGTCTGCTTAGCCAAACTATTGCCGATTTGGTCTCGCTTAGCCAAACAACTACCATTTTGGTCTTTGCTTGCCAAACAACTGTCGGGTTGGTCTTGCTTTGCCAAACACCAGCCGGTTTGGTCTTGTTAGCCAAAAAACTGTGCAGGTTTCGTCTCGTTAGCTAAACAACAGCCGGTTTGGTATGCTTTGCCAAACAACAGCCGGTTGCTCTTTGCCGCCTAACAACAGCCGGTTTAGTCGCTAAGCCAATCAACAGCCGGTTTAGTGCGCTTAGCCAAACAACAGCCGGTTTGGTCCACTTTTCCAAACAACAGCCCGTTTGGTGCTTAGCCAAACAAGAGACGGTTTGGTCTGCTTAGCCAAACAACAGTCGGTTTGGTCTGCATAGCCAAACAACAGCTGTATGGTTTAGCCAAACAACAGCCGGTATGGTCTGCTTAGCAAAACAAAAGCCGGTTTGGTCTGCTTTGCCAAACAACAGCCGGTTTGGTCTCCTTAGCAAAAAATCAGCCGATTTGGTCTGTTTTGCCAAACAACAGCCGATTTGATCTGCTTAGCCAAACAACGGACGGTTTGGTCTGCTTAGCCAAACAACTGCCTGTTTGGTCTGCTTAGCCAAACAACAGCCGGTTTGGTCTGCTTAGCCAAACAACAGCCGGTTTTGTCTACTTAGCCAAACAACAGCGGTTTAGTGCGCTTAGCCAAACAACAGCCGGTTTGGTCTACTTAGCCAAACAACAGCCGGTTTGGTGTGCTTAGCAAAACAACAAGCCCGATTTGGTCTGCGTTGCCAAACAACAGCCGGTATGGTCTGCGCTTAGCCAAACAAAAGCGGTTTTGTGCGCTAAAGCCAAACAACGGCCGGTTTGGTCTGCTTAGCCAAAACAACGGCCGGTTTGGTCAGCGAAGCCAAACACCAGCCCGTTTGGTCTGCCTTAGCCAAACAACAGCCGGTTTGGTGCGCTTAGCCAAACAACAGCCGGTTTGGTCTGTTTAGCCAAACAACGGCCGATATGGTCCGCTTTGCCAAACAAAAGCCGGTTTGGTCAGCTTAGCGAACAACGGCCGGTTTGGTTGGCATATCAAACAACAGCCGGTTTTGTCTTCTTAGCAAAACAACAGCCGGTTGGTCTTCTTAGCAAAACAACAACCGGTTTGGTCCGATTAGCCAAACAACGGCTGGTTTGATGCGCTTAGCCAAACATCGACTGTTTGGCCACCTTAACCAAACAACGCCGGTTT
This sequence comes from Aristolochia fimbriata, assembly GCA_019845555.1. Classification (NCBI taxonomy): domain Eukaryota; kingdom Viridiplantae; phylum Streptophyta; class Magnoliopsida; order Piperales; family Aristolochiaceae; genus Aristolochia; species Aristolochia fimbriata. Next base: position 5,480 of record JAINDJ010000098.1, read on the forward strand.
GGTCTGCGCTAAGCCAAACCACGGCGGTTTGGACTGCTTAGCCAAACAACACCGGTATGGTCGCTTAGCCAAACAAAAGCCGGTTTGGTCTGCTTAGCAAAACAATAGCCGGTTTGGTCTCCTTAGCCAAAAATCAGCCAGTTTGGTCTGTTTAGCCAAACAACAGCCGATTTGATCTGCTTAGCCAAACAACGGACGGTTTGGTCTGCTTAGCCAAACAACTGCCTGTTTGGTCTGCTTAGCCTAACAACAGCCGGTTTGGTCTGCTTAGCCAAACACCAGCCGGTTTGGTCTACTTAGCCAAACAACAGCCGGTTTGGTCTGCTTAGCCAAACAACAGCCGGTTTGGTCTGCGTAGCCAAACAACAGCCAATTTGGTTGGCATAACCAAACAACAGCCCGGTTTGGTCAGCTTAGCCAAACAACTGCCAATTTGGTAGGCATATCAAACAACAGCCGGTTTGGTGCGCTTAGCAAAACAACTGCCGGTTTGGTCTTCTTAGCAAAACAACAACCGGTTTGGTCTGATTAGCCAAACAACAGCTGGTTTGGTCTGCTTAGCCAAACATCAGCCTGTTTGGCCTCCTTAACCAAACAACAGCTGGTTCGGTCTGCTTAGCCAAACAACAGCCGGATTGGTCGGCTTAGCCAAACCACAGCCTGTTTGGTCTGCGTAGCCAAACCACAGCCGGTTTGGTGCGCTTAGCGGAACAACGGCCGGTTTGATGCCGCTTGGCCAAACAATGGCCGGTTTGGTTTTGCGTAGCCTAATAACAGCCGGTTTGGTCTTCTTTGCAAAACAACAGCCGGTTTGGTCTGCTTAGCTAAACAACAGCCGGTTTGGTCGGGCTTTGCCAAACAACAGCCGGTTTGGTTGGCATATCAAACAACAACCGGTTTGGTCTTCTTAGGAAAACAACGGCCCGGTTTGGTCTTCTTAGCAAAACAACAACCGGTTTGGTCTGATTAGCCAAACAACAGCTGGTTTGGTCTGCTTAGCCAAACATCGCCTGTTTGCCCTCCTTAACCAAACAACAGCCGGTTTGGTCTGCTTAGCAAAACCACGGCCGGTTTATACGCTTAGCCAAACCACATCCGGTTTGGTCAGCTTAGACAAACAACAACAGCTGGTTTGGTCCGCTTAGTCTAACAACTGCCGTTTTGGTCTGTTTAGCCAAACAACGGCCGGTTTGGTGCGCTTATGCAAACAACAAGGCGGTTTGGTCGGCTTAGCCAAACCACGGCCGGTTTAGTGCGCTTAGCCAAACCACGGCCGGTTTGGTCTCGCTTAGCCAAACAACAACTGTATGGTCTCCCTTAGCCAAACAACGGTTGGTTTGGTCTTACTTACCCAAACAACATTTGTTTTGGTCTTGTTTAGCCAAACAACAGCCGGTTTGGTCTTCTTAGCCAAACTTCTGGCGTGTTTGGTCTTCTTAGCCAAACAACGACAAGTTTGGACTGCTTAGCCAAACAACAGCCGGTCTGGTCTGCTTAGCCAAACAATTGCCGATTTGGTCTCGCTTTAGCCAAACAACTACCATTTTGGTCTTTGCTAGCCAAACAACCTGTCGGGTTGGTCTTGCTTTGCCAAACACCAGCCGGTTTGGTCTTCTTAGCCAAAAAGCGTGCAGGTTTCGATCTCCTTAGCTAAACAACGGCCGGTTTGGTATGCTTTGCCAAACAACAACCAGTTTGCTCTGCCGCCTAACAACGGCCGGTTTAGTACGCTAAGCCAAGCAACGGCCGGTTTGGTGCGCTTAGCCAAACAACGGCCGGTTTGGTCCACTTAGCCAAACAACAGCCCGTTTGAGTGCGTTTAGCCAAACAACGACGGTTTGGTCTGCTTAGCCAAACAACGGTCGGTTTGGTGCGCTTAGCCAAACAACAGCCGGTATGGTGCGCTTAAGCAAATAATAGCCGGTATGGTGCTTAGCCAAACAAAAGCGGTTTATTACGCTTTGCCAAACAACAGCCGGTTTGGTCTCCTTAGCCAAAATCAGCCGGTTTGGTCGTTTAGCCAAACAACGGCCGATTTGATCAGCTTAGCCAAACAACGGACGGTTTGGTCTGCGTAAGCCAAACAAGCGCCTGTTTGGTGCGAAGCCAAACAACGGCCGGTTTGATGCTTAGCCAAACAACAGCCGGTTTGGTCTACTTAGCCAAACGGCAAGCCGGTTTAGTGCGCTTAGCCAAACAACGCCGGTTTGGTCTACTTAGCCAAACAACGGCCGGTTTGGTGTGCTTAGCCAAACAACGGCCCGGTTTGGTCTGCGTAAAAAAAACAGCCGGTATGGTCTGCTTAGCCAAACAAAAGCGGTTTGGTGCGCTAAGCCAAACATCAGCCCGGTTTGGTGCGCTTAGCCAAACAACGGCCGGTTTGGTGCGCTTAGCCAAACAACGATCCGTTTGGTCGGCTTAGCCAAACAACGGCCGGGTTTAGTGCCTTAGCCAAACAACGGCCGGTTTGGTCTGTTTAGCCAAACAACAACCGATATGGTCTTCTTTGCCAAACAAAAGCGGTTTGGTGCGCTTAGCCAAACAACGGCCGGTTTATGCGCTTAGCCAAAAGCGGCGGTTTGGTGCGCTTAAGCAAAAGCAGCCGGTTTGGTGCGCTAAGCCAAAAAGCGGCCGATTTAGTGCGCTTAGCCAAACCACTACCCGGTTTGGTCTGCTTAGCCAAACAACGAGGCGGTTTGATGCTTTAGCCAAACAACCGCCTGTTTGGTGCGCTTAGCCAAACAACGGCGGTTTGGTCTACTTAGCGGACAACGGCCGGTTTGGTGCTGCTGGCCTAACAACAAACCCGGTTTGGTTTGCGTGGCAAACAACAACCGGTTTGGTTTTCGCGTGCCAAACAACAGCTGGTTTGGTACGCTTTGCAAAATAACAACTGGTTTTGGTGCGCAAAGCTAAACAACGGCCGGTTTGGTCGACAGCGAACAACGACCACTTTGGTTGGCATATCAAACAACGGCCGGTTTGGTCTTCTTAGCAAAACAACAGCCGGTTTGGTCTTCTTAGCAAAACAACAACCGGTTTGGTGCGATTAGCCAAACAACGGACTGGTTTAGTGCGCTTAGCCAAACATCGGCCTGTTTGGCCACCTTAACCAAACAACGTCCGGTTTGGTGCGCTTAGCCAAACCACGGCGGTTTGGTGCGCTTAGCCAAACAACATCGGTTTGGTGTGCTTAGCCAAACAACAGCCGGTTTGGTCCGCTTAGCCTAACAACAGCCGTTTTGGTCTGTTTAGCCAAACAACGGCCGGTTTGGTGCGCTTATCAAACAACGGCCGGTTTGGTCTGCTTAGCAAAACAATAGCGGTTTGGTCTCCTTTGCCAAAAATCAGCCGGTTTGGTCTGTTTAGCCAAACAACAGCCAATTTGATCTGCTTAGCCAAACAACGGACGGTTTGGTGCTGCTTATAAACAAGCTGCTGTTTGGTGCAGCTTGTAAAAAACGGCCGGTTTGGTATGCTTAGCCAAACCGCGGCCCGGTTTGGTGCGCTTAGCCAAACCACATCCGGTTTGGTCAGCTTAGACAAACAACAACCGGTTTGGTCGCTTACTCTAACAATAGCCGTTTTGGTGTTTAGCCAAACAACCGCCCGGTTTGGTGCGCTTATCAAACAACGGCGGTTTGGTGGCCTAGACAAACCACGCCCGGTTTGGTGCCGCCGCCAAACCACAACCGGTTTGGTCTCGCTTAGCCAAACAACAACCGGTATGGTCTCGCTTAGCCAAACAACAGTTGGTTTGGTCTTACTTACCCGAACAACAGCTGTTTTGGTCTTGTTTAGCCAAACAGCAGCCGGTTTGGTCTTCTTAGCCAAACTACAGCCGGTTTGGTCTTCTAAGCCAAAGAACAACAAGTTTGGACTGCTTAGCCAAACAACAGCCGGTCTGGTCTGCTTAGCCAAACTATTGCCGATTTGGTCTCGCTTAGCCAAACAACTACCATTTTGGTCTTTGCTTGCCAAACAACTGTCGGGTTGGTCTTGCTTTGCCAAACACCAGCCGGTTTGGTCTTCTTAGCCAAAAAACTGTGCAGGTTTCGTCTCGTTAGCTAAACAACAGCCGGTTTGGTATGCTTTGCCAAACAACAGCCAGTTTGCTCTGCCGCTAACAACGGCCGGTTTAGTACGCTAAGCCAATCAACGGCCGGTTTGGTGCGCTTAGCCAAACAACAGCCGGTTTGGTCCACTTTGCCAAACAACAGCCCGTTTGGTCTGCTTAGCCAAACAACAGACGGTTTGGTCTGCTTAGCCAAACAACAGTCGGTTTGGTCTGCATAGCCAAACAACAGCTGTATGGTCTGCTTAGCCAAACAACAGCCGGTATGGTCTGCTTAGCAAAACAAAAGCGGTTTGGTCTGCTTTGCCAAACAACAGCCGGTTTGGTCTCCTTAGCAAAAAATCAGCCGATTTGGTCTGTTTTGCCAAACAACAGCCGATTTGATCTGCTTAGCCAAACAACGGACGGTTTGGTCTGCTTAGCCAAACAACTGCCTGTTTGGTCTGCTTAGCCAAACAACAGCCGGTTTGGTCTGCTTAGCCAAACAACAGCCGGTTTGGTCTACTTAGCCAAACAACAGCCGGTTTGGTCTGCTTAGCCAAACCACATCCGGTTTGGTCAGCTTAGACAAACAACAGCTGGTTTGGTCGCTTAGGTCAAACACCGGCCGTTTTGGTCTGTTTAGCCAAACAACAGCCGGTTTGGTGCGCTTATGCAAACAACAGGCGGTTTGGTCGGCTTAGCCAAACCACAGCCAGTTTGGTCTGCTTAGCCAAACCACAGCCGGTTTGGTCTCGCTTAGCCAAACAACAACCTGTATGGTCTCCCTTAGCCAAACAACAGTTGGTTTGGTCTTACTTACCCAAACAACAGCTGTTTTGGTCTTGTTTAGCCAAACAACAGCCGGTTTGGTCTTCTTAGCCAAACTACAGCGTGTTTGGTCTTCTTAGCCAAACAACAGCAAGTTTGGACTGCTTAGCCAAACAACAGCCGGTCTGGTCTGCTTAGCCAAACAATTGCCGATTTGGTCTCGCTTAGCCAAACAACTACCATTTTGGTCTTTGCTAGCCAAACAACTGTCGGGTTGGTCTTGCTTTGCCAAACACCAGCCGGTTTGGTCTTCTTAGCCAAAAAACTGTGCAGGTTTCGTCTCCTTAGCTAAACAACAGCCGGTTTGGTATGCTTTGCCAAACGACAACCAGTTTGCTTTCTGCCGCCTAACAACAGCCGGTTTAGTACGCTAAGCCAAAGCAACAGCCGGTTTGGTCACGCTTAGCCAAACAACAGCCGGTTTGGTCCACTTAGCCAAACAACAGCCCGTTTGGTCTGCTTAGCCAAACAACAGACGGTTTGGTCTGCTTAGCCAAACAACAGTCGGTTTGGTGCGCTTAGCCAAACAACAGGCCGGTATGGTGCGCTTAAGCAAACAATAGCCGGTATGGTGCCTTAGCCAAACAAAAGCGGTTTGGTGCGCTTTGCCAAACAACAGCCGGTTTGGTCTCCTTAGCCAAAATCAGCCGGTTTGGTCTGTTTAGCCAAACAACGGCCGATTTGATCAGCTTTAGCCAAACAACGGACGGTTTGGTGCAGCGTAGCCAAACAAGCTACTGTTTGGTGCCGCTTAGCAAACAACGGCCGGTTTGGTGCTGCGAAGCCAAACAACAGCCGGTTTGGTCTACTTAGCCAAACAGCAGCCGGTTTGGTCTGCTTAGCCAAACAACGGCCGGTTTGGTCTACTTAGCCAAACAACAGCCCGGTTTGGTGTGCTTAGCCAAACAACGGCCGGTTTGGTCTGCGTAGCCAAAAACAGCCGGTATGGTCTGCTTAGCCAAACAAAAGCGGTTTGGTCGCTAAGCCAAACATCAGCCGGTTTGGTCTGCTTAGCCAAACAACAGCCGGTTTGGTGCGCTTAGCCAAACAACGATCCGTTTGGTCAGCTTTAAACAAACAACGGCCGGTTTTATGCTTAGCCAAACAACGGCCGGTTTGGTCTGTTTAGCCAAACAACAACCGATATGGTCTTCTTTGCCAAACAAAAGCTGGTTTGGTCTGCTTAATAAACAACGGCCGGTTTGGTCCGCTTAGCCAAAAAGCGGCCGGTTTGGTGCTGCTTAAGCAAAAGCAGCCGGTTTGGTACGCTAAGCCAAAAAGCGGCCGATTTGAAGTGCGCTTGGCCAAACCATCGCCGGTTTGGTCTGCTTAGCCAAACAACGAGCGGTTTGGTCTGCTTAGCCAAACAAGCGCCTGTTTGGTGCTTAGCCAAACAACGGCCGGTTTGGTCTACTTAGCGGACAACGGCCGGTTTGGTGCGCTGGCCTAACAACTTGCCGGTTTGGTTTCGCGTAGCCAAACAACAACCGGTTTGGTTTTGCGTAGCCAAACAACAACTGGTTTGGTACGCTTTGCAAAATAACAGCTGGTTTGGTCTGCTTAGCTAAACAACAGCCGGTTTGGTCAGCTTAGCCGAACAACAGCCACTTTGGTTGGCATATCCAAACAACAGCCGGTTTGGTCTTCTTAGCAAAACAACAGCCAGTTTGGTCTTCTTAGCAAAACAACAACCGGTTTGGTCTGATTAGCCAAACAACAGCTGGTTTGGTCTGCTTAGCCAAACATCAGCCTGTTTGGCCACCTTAACCAAACAACGTCCGGTTTGGTCTGCTTAGCCAAACCACGGCCGGTTTGGTCTGCTTAGCCAAACAACATCCGGTTTGGTGTGCTTAGCCAAACAACAGCCGGATTGGTCCGCTTAGCCTAACAACAGCCGTTTTGGTCTGTTTAGCCAAACAACAGCCAGTTTGGTCTGCTTATCCAAACAACAGCCGGTTTGGTCTGCTTAGCAAAACAATAGCCGGTTTGGTCTCCTTTGCCAAAAATCAGCCAGTTTGGTCTGTTTAGCCAAACAACAGCCGATTTGATCTGCTTAGCCAAACAACGGACGGTTTGGTCTGCTTAGCCAAACAACTGCCTGTTTGGTGCAGCAAAAAAAACAGCCGGTTTGGTGCAGCGAAGCCAAACCACGGCCGGTTTGATGCGCTTAGCCAAACCACATCCGGTTTGGTCAGCTTAGACAAACAACAACCTGTTTGGTCCGCTTACTCTAACAATAGCCGTTTTGGTCTGTTTTAGCCAAACAACCGCCCGGTTTGGTGCGCTTATCAAACAACAAGCGGTTTGGTCGGCCTAGACAAACCACAGCCGGTTTGGTGCGCCGCCAAACCACAACCGGTTTGGTCTCGCTTAGCCAAACAACAACCGGTATGGTCTCGCTTAGCCAAACAACAGTTGGTTTGGTCTTACTTACCCGAACAACAGCTGTTTTGGTCTTGTTTAGCCAAACAGCAGCCGGTTTGGTCTTCTTAGCCAAACTACAGCCGGTTTGGTCTTCTTAGCCAAAGAACAACAAGTTTGGACTGCTTAGCCAAACAACAGCCGGTCTGGTCTGCTTAGCCAAACTATTGCCGATTTGGTCTCGCTTAGCCAAACAACTACCATTTTGGTCTTTGCTTGCCAAACAACTGTCGGGTTGGTCTTGCTTTGCCAAACACCAGCCGGTTTGGTCTTCTTAGCCAAAAAGCGTGCAGGTTTTCGTCTCGTTAGCTAAACAACAGCCGGTTTGGTATGCTTTGCCAAACAACAGCCGATTTTTGCTCTGCCGCTAACTAACAACGGCCGGTTTAGTACGCTAAGCCAATCAACGGCCGGTTTGGTCGCTTAGCCAAACAACGACCCGGTTTGGTCCACTTTGCCAAACAACAGCCCGTTTGGTCTGCTTAGCCAAACAACAGGCGGTTTGGTCTGCTTAGCCAAACAACAGTCGGTTTGGTCTGCATAGCCAAACAATTGTATGTATGGTGCGCTTAGCCAAACAACGGCCGGTATGGTGCGCTTAGCAAAACAAAAGCGGTTTGGTCTGCTTTGCCAAACAACAGCCGGTTTGGTCTCCTTAGCAAAAATCAGCCGATTTGGTCTGTTTTGCCAAACAACGGCCGATTTGATCTGCTTAGCCAAACAACGGACGGTTTGGTGCGCTTAGCCAAACAAGCGCACTGTTTGGTGCGCTTAGCCAAACAACGGCCGGTTTGGTGCGCTTAGCCAAACAACAGCCGGTTTGGTCTACTTAGCCAAACAACAGCCGGTTTGGTGCGCTTAATAAAAACAACGGCGGTTTGGTCTACTTAGCCAAACAACAGCCGGTTTGGTGTGCTTAGCAAAACAACGGCCGATTTGGTCTGCGTTGCCAAACAAGCTCGCCGGTATGGTCGCTTAGCCAAACAAAAGCGGTTTGGTCTGCTAAGCCAAACAACAGCCGGTTTGGTGCGCTTAGCCAAACAACAGCCGGTTTGGTCTGCTTAGCCAAACACCAGCCCGTTTGGTGCGCTTAAGCCAAACAACGGCCGGTTTGGTGCGCTTAGCCAAACAACGGCCGGTTTGGTCTGTTTAGCCAAACAACGGCCGATATGGTCTGCTTTGCCAAACAAAAGCGGTTTGGTCAGCTTAGCGAACAACGGCCGGTTTGGTTGGCATATCAAACAACAGCCGGTTTTGTCTTCTTAGCAAAACAACGGCCCGGTTTGGTCTTCTTAGCAAAACAACAACCGGTTTGGTGCGATTAGCCAAACAACGGCTGGTTTGGTGCGCTTAGCCAAACATCAGCCTGTTTGGCCACCTTAACCAAACAACGTCGGTTTGGTGCGCTAAGCCAAACCCGGCGGTTTGGACTGCTTAGCCAAACAACGGCCGGTATGGTGCGCTTAGCCAAACAAAAGCGGTTTGGTGCGCTTAGCAAAACAATAGCGGTTTGGTCTCCTTAGCCAAAAATCAGCCGGTTTGGTCTGTTTAGCCAAACAACAGCCGATTTGATCTGCTTAGCCAAACAACGGACGGTTTGGTGCCTTAGCCAAACAAGCGCCTGTTTGGTGCAGCTTAGCCTAACAACAACCGGTTTGGTGCGCTTAGCCAAACACCAGCGGTTTGGTCTACTTAGCCAAACAATAGCCGGTTTGGTCTGCTTAGCCAAACAACAGCCGGTTTGGTCTGCGTAGCCAAACAACAGCCGGTATGGTCTGCTTAGCCAAACAAAAGCTGGTTTGGTCTGCTTAGCCAAACAACAGCCGGTTTGGCCAGCTTAGACAAAAATAGCCGGTTTTGTCTGCTTAGCCAAACAATAGCCGGTTTGGTCTGCTTAGCCAAACAACAGACGGTATGGTCTGCTTAGCCAAACAACTGCCTGTTTGGTCTGCTTAGCCAAACAACAGCCGGTTTGGTCTGCTTTGCCAGACAACAGCCGGTTTGGTCTGCTTGGCCAAACAACAGCCGGTATGGTTTGCGTAGCCAAACAACAGCCGGTTTGATTTGCATAGCCAAACAACACTCGGTTTGGTGTGCTTTACTAAACAACAGCCGGTTTGGTCTGCTTAGCTAAACAACAGCCGGTTTGGTCAGCTTCGCCAAACAACAGCCAATTTGGTTGGCATATCCAAACAACAGCCGGTTTGGTCAGCTTAGCCAAACAACTGCCAATTTGGTTGGCATATCCAAACAACAGCCGGTTTGGTCTGCTTAGCAAAACAACTGCCGGTTTGGTCTTCTTAGCAAAACAACAACGGTTTGGTGCGATTAGCCAAACAACGGCTGGTTTGGTCTTGCGCTAGCCAAACATCAGCCTGTTTGGCCTCCTTAACCAAACAACAGCTGGTTCGGTCTGCTTAGCCAAACAACAGCCGGATTGGTCGGCTTAGCCAAACCACAGCCTGTTTATTGCGTAGCCAAACCCGGCCGGTTTGGTGCGCTTAGCCGGACAACGGCCGGTTTGGTGCGCTTTGGCCAAACAACAACCCGGTTTGGTTTCGCGTAGCCTAATAACAGCCGGTTTGGTCTTCTTTGCAAAACAACAGCCGGTTTGGTCTGCTTAGCTAAACAACAGCTGGTTTGGTCAGCTTTGCCAAACAACAGCCAGTTTGGTTGGCATATCCAAACAACAGCCGGTTTGGTCTTCTTAGGAAAACAACAGCCAGTTTGGTCTTCTTAGCAAAACAACAACCGGTTTGGTCTGATTAGCCAAACAACAGCTGGTTTGGTCTGCTTAGCCAAACATCGGCCTGTTTGGCCTCCTTAACCAAACAACAGCCGGTTTGGTCTGCTTAGCCAAACCACAGCCGGTTTGGTCTGCTTAGCCAAACCACATCCGGTTTGGTCAGCTTAGACAAACAACAGCTGGTTTGGTCCGCTTAGTCTAACAACTGCCGTTTTGGTCTGTTTAGCCAAACAACAGCCGGTTTGGTCTGCTTATCCAAACAACAGGCGGTTTGGTCGGCTTAGCCAAACCACAGCCAGTTTGGTCTGCTTAGCCAAACCACAGCCGGTTTGGTCTCGCTTAGCCAAACAACAACCTGTATGGTCTCCCTTAGCCAAACAACAGTTGGTTTGGTCTTACTTACCCAAACAACAGCTGTTTTGGTCTTGTTTAGCCAAACAACAGCCGGTTTGGTCTTCTTAGCCAAACTACAGCGTGTTTGGTCTTCTTAGCCAAACAACAGCAAGTTTGGACTGCTTAGCCAAACAACAGCCGGTCTGGTCTGCTTAGCCAAACAATTGCCGATTTGGTCTCGCTTAGCCAAACAACTACCATTTTGGTCTTTGCTAGCCAAACAACTGTCGGGTTGGTCTTGCTTTGCCAAACACCAGCCGGTTTGGTCTTCTTAGCCAAAAAACTGTGCAGGTTTCGTCTCCTTAGCTAAACAACAGCCGGTTTGGTATGCTTTGCCAAACAACAACCAGTTTGCTCTGCTTCGCCTAACAACAGCCGGTTTAGTCTGCTAAGCCAAGCAACAGCCAGTTTGGTCTGCTTAGCCAAACAACAGCCGGTTTGGTCCACTTAGCCAAACAACAGCCCGTTTGGTGCCTTAGCCAAACAACGAGGCGGTTTGGTGCGCTTAGCCAAACAACGGTCGGTTTGGTGCGCTTAGCCAAACAACAGCCGGTATGGTCTGCTTAAGCAAACAATAGCGGTATGGGTGCTTAGCCAAACAAAAGCGGTTTGGTGCGCTTTGCCAAACAACAGCCGGTTTGGTCTCCTTAGCCAAAAATCAGCCGGTTTGGTCGTTTAGCCAAACAACGGCCGATTTGATCAGCTTAGCCAAACAACGGACGGTTTGGTCTGCGTAGCCAAACTTTACTGTTTGGTCTGGGCTTAGCCAAACAACGGCCGGTTTGATGCGCTTAGCCAAACAACAGCCGGTTTGGTCTACTTAGCCAAACAAGCAGCCGGTTTGGTGCGCTTAGCCAAACAACGGCCGGTTTGGTCTACTTAGCCAAACAACGTACCGGTTTGGTGTGCTTAGCCAAACAACGGCCGGTTTGGTGCTGCGTAGCCAAACAACGGCCGGTATGGTCTGCTTAGCCAAACAAAAGCCGGTTTGGTCCGCTAAGCCAAACATCAGCCGGTTTGGTTACGCTTAGCCAAACAACAACCGGGTTTGGTGCGCTTAGCCAAACAACGATCCGTTTGGTCAGCTTTAGCCAAACAACGGCCGGTTTGGTGCGCTTAGCCAAACAACAGCCCGGTTTGGTCTGTTTAGCCAAACAACAACCGATATGGTCTTCTTTGCCAAACAAAAGCGGTTTGGTGCAGCTTAGCCAAACAACGGCCGGTTTGGTGCGCTTAATAAAAAGCGGCCGGTTTGGTCTGCTTAAGCAAAAGCAGCCGGTTTGGTCGCTAAGCCAAAGCAGCCGATTTGGTTCGCTTGGCCAAACCACTGCCGGTTTGGTCTGCTTAGCCAAACAACAGACGGTTTAGTGCGCTTAGCCAAACAAGCTGCCTGTTTTGGTGCGCTTAGCCAAACAACGACCGGTTTGGTCTACTTAGCCAGCGGACAACAGCCCGGTTTGGTGCAGCAGGCCTAACAACAGCCAGTTTGGTTTGCGTAGCCAAACAACAACCGGTTTGGTTTGCGTAGCCAAACAACAGCTGGTTTGGTCTGCTTTGCAAAATAACAGCTGGTTTGGTCTGCTTAGCTAAACAACAGCCGGTTTGGTCAGCTTAGCCGAACAACAACCACTTTGGTTGGCATATCCAAACAACAACCGGTTTGGTCTTCTTAGCAAAACAACAGCCAGTTTGGTCTTCTTAGCAAAACAACAACCGGTTTGGTCGGATTAGCCAAACAACGGCTGGTTTGGTGATGCTGAAGCCAAACATCAGACTGTTTGGCCACCTTAACCAAACAACGTCCGGTTTGGTGCGCTTAGCCAAAACCGCGGCGGTTTGGTCTGCTTAGCCAAACAACATCCGGTTTGGTGCTTAGCCAAACAACAGCCGGTTTGGTCCGCTTAGCCTAACAACAGCCGTTTTGGTGCGTTTAGCCAAACAACGGCCGGTTTGGTGCGCTTATCCAAACAACGGCCGGTTTGGTGCGCTTAGCAAAACAATAGCCGGTTTGGTCTCCTTTGCCAAAAATCAGCCGGTTTGGTCTGTTTAGCCAAACAACAGCCGATTTGATCTGCTTAGCCAAACAACGGACGGTTTGATGCGGCTTAGCCAAACAAGCGCCTGTTTGGTGCGCTTAGCCAAAAAACAGCCGGTTTGGTGCGCTTAGCCAAACCACGGCCGATTTTAGTGCCTTAGCCAAACCACATCCGGTTTGGTCAGCTTAGACAAACAACAACCGGTTTGGTCCGCTTACTCTAACAATAGCCGTTTTGGTGCGTTTAGCCAAACAACCGCCCGGTTTTGGTGCGCTTATCAAACAACAGGCGGTTTGGTCGGCCTAGACAAACCACGGCCGGTTTGGTGCGCCGCCAAACCACAACCGGTTTGGTCTCGCTTAGCCAAACAACAACCGGTATGGTCTCGCTTAGCCAAACAACGGTTGGTTTGGTCTTACTTACCCGAACAAAATTTGTTTTGGTCTTGTTTAGCCAAACGGCAGCGGTTTGGTCTTCTCTTAGCCAAACTACGGCCGGTTTGGTCTTCTTAGCCAAAGAACAACAAGTCTGGACTGCTTAGCCAAACAACAGCCGGTCTGGTCTGCTTAGCCAAACTATTGCCGATTTGGTCTCGCTTTTTAGCCAAACAACTACCATTTTGGTCTTTGCTTGCCAAACAAGCTGTCGGGTTGGTCTTGCTTTGCCAAACACCAGCCGGTTTGGTCTTCTTAGCCAAAAAGCGTGCAGGTTTCGTCTCGTTAGCTAAACAACAGCCGGTTTGGTATGCTTTGCCAAACAACAGCCGGTTTGCTTGCCGCCTAACAACAGCCGGTTTAGTCGCTAAGCCAATCAACGGCCAGTTTGGTGCGCTTAGCCAAACAACGGCCGGTTTGGTCCACTTTGCCAAACAACAGCCCGTTTAGTGCGCTTAGCCAAACAACAGACGGTTTGTGCGCTTAGCCAAACAACGGTCGGTTTGGTGCGCATAGCCAAACAACAGCTGTATGGTTTGCTTAGCCAAACAACGGCCGGTATGGTGCGCTTAGCAAAACAAAAGCTGGTTTGGTCCGCTTTGCCAAACAACAGCCGGTTTGGTCTCCTTAGCAAAAATCAGCCGATTTGGTCTGTTTTTGCCAAACAACAACCGATTTGATCTGCTTAGCCAAACAACGGACGGTTTGGTCTGCTTAATAAACAAGCGCCTGTTTGGTCTGCTTAGCCAAACAACAGCCGGTTTAGTGCGCTTAGCCAAACAACAGCCGGTTTGGTCTACTTAGCCAAACAACAGCCGGTTTAGTGCGCTTAGCCAAACAACAGCCGGTTTGGTCTACTTAGCCAAACAACGGCCGGTTTGGTGTGCTTAGCAAAACAACAGCCGGTTTGGTCTACTTAGCCAAACAACAGCCGGTTTGGTCGCTTAGCCAAACAAGCGCTGTTTGGTCCGCTTAGCCAAACAACACGGCCGGTTTGGTCTACTTAGCCGGACAACGGCCGGTTTGGTGCGCTTGGCCTAACAACAGCCGGTTTGGTTTTGCGTAGCCAAACAACAACCGGTTTGGTTTCGCGTAGCCAAACAACAACTGGTTTGGTGCGCTTTGCAAAATAACGACTGGTTTGGTGCGCTTAGCTAAACAACGGCCGGTTTGGTCACTTTAGCCGAACAACAGACCACTTTGGTTGGCATATCAAACAACAGCCGGTTTGGTCTTCTTAGCAAAACAACAGCCGGTTTGGTCTTCTTAGCAAAACAACAACCGGTTTGGTGCGATTAGCCAAACAACGGCTGGTTTAGTGCCGCTTAGCCAAACATCAGCCTGTTTGGCCACCTTAACCAAACAACGTCCGGTTTGGTGCGCTTAGCAAAACCCGGCGGTTTGAATTACGCTTAGCCAAACAACATCCGGTTTGGTGCGCTTAGCCAAACAACAGCCGGTTTGGTCCGCTTAGTCTAACAACAACCGTTTTTGGTCTGTTTAGCCAAACAACGGCCGGTTTGGTTCCGCTTATCCAAACAACGGCCGGTTTAGTCGGCTTAGCCAAACCACAGCCAGTTTGGTCTGCGTAGCCAAACCATAGACGGTTTGGTCTGCTTAGCCAGACAACAGCCGGTTTGGTCTGCTTGGCCAAACAACGGCCGGTTTGGTTTTGCGTAGGCAAATAACGTACCCGGTTTGGTCTTCTTTGCAAAACAACAACCGGTTTGGTCTGATTAGCCAAACAACAGCTGGTTTGGTCTGCTAAGCCAAACATCGGCCTGTTTGGCCTCCTTAACCAAACAACAGCCGGTTTGGTCTGCTTAGCCAAACCACGGCCGGTTTGGTCTGCTTAGCCAAACAACATCCGGTTTGGTCTGCTTAGACAAACAACAGCCGGTTTGGTCCGCTTAGCCTAACAACAACCGTTTTGGTCTGTTTAGCCGGACAACGGCCGGGTTTGGTACGCTTATCAAACAATAGGCGGTTTGGTTAGCTTAGCCAAAACCACGCCGGTTTGGTTCGCGCCGCCAAAACCACAGCCGGTTTGGTCTCACTTAGCCAAACAACAACCGGTATGGTCTCGCTTAGCCAAACAACAGTTGGTTTGGTCTTACTTACTCGAACAACAGCTGTTTTGGTCTTGTTTAGCCAAACAACAGCCGGTTTGGTCTTCTTAGCCAAACTACAGCCGGTTTGGTCTTCTTAGCCAAAGAACAACAAGTTTGGACTGCTTAGCCAAACAACTGCCGGTCTGGTCTGCTTAGCCAAACAATTGCCGATTTGGTCTCGCTTAGCCAAACAACTACCATTTTGGTCTTTGCTAGCCAAACAACTGTCGGGTTGGTCTTGCTTTGCCAAACACCAGCCGGTTTGGTCTTCTTAGCCAAAAAACTGTGCAGGTTTTCGTCTCCTTAGCTAAAAACAACGGCCGGTTTGGTATGCTTTGCCAAACAACAGCCGATTTTTCTCGCCGCCTAACAACAGCCGGTTTAGTCACGCTAAGCCAATCAACGGCCGGTTTAGTGCCTTAGCCAAACAACAGCCGGTTTGGTCCACTTAGCCAAACAACAGCCCGTTTGGTGCGCTTAGCCAAACAACGGTCGGTTCGGTTCGCTTAGCCAAACAACGGCCGTATGGTCGCTTAGCCAAACAACGGTCGGTATGGTGGGCTTAGCCAAACAAAAGCCGGTTTGGTGCGCTTTTGCCAAACAACGGCCGGGTTGGTCTCTCGAGTAAAAAATCAGCCGGTTTGGTCTGTTTTGCCAAACAACAGCCGATTTGATCTGCTTAGCCAAACAACGGACGGTTTGGTCTGCTTAATAAACAACGCGCCTGTTTGGTGCGCTTAGCCAAACAACAGCCGGTTTGGTGCGCTTAGCCAAACAACAACCCGGTTTGGTCTACTTAGCCAAACAAAAGCTGGTTTGGTGCGCTTAGCCAAACAACAGCCGGTTTGGTCTACTTAGCCAAACAACAGCCGGTTTGGTGTGCTTAGCCAAACAACAGCCGGTTTGGTCTGCGTAGCCAAACAACAGCCGGTATGGTCTGCTTAGCCAAACAAAAGCCGGTTTGGTCTGCTAAGCCAAACAACAGCCGGTTTGGTCTGCTTAGCCAAACAACAGCCGGTTTGGTCTGCTTAGCCAAACAACAGCCCATTTGGTCTGCTTAGCCAAACAACAGCCGGTTTGGTCTGCTTAGCCAAACAACAGCCGGTTTGGTCTGTTTAGCCAAACAACAGCCGATATGGTCTGCTTTGCCAAACAAAAGCCGGTTTGGTGCGCTTAGCCAAACAACAGCCGGTTTGGTGCGCTTAGCCAAAAACAGCCGATTTAGTGCGCTTAGCCAAACCACCGCCGGTTTAGTGCTTAGCCAAACAACGAGGCGGTTTGGTCGCTTTGCCAAACAACCGCCTGTTTGTTCTGCTTAGCCAAACAACGTACCGGTTTGGTGCGCTTAGCCGGACAACGGCCGGTTTGGTCCGCTTGGCCTAACAACAGCCGGTTTGGTTTTGCGTAGCCAAACAACAGCCGGTTTTGTTTGCGTAGCCAAACAACAACTGGTTTGGTACGCTTTGCAAAACAACAAACTGGTTTGGTGCAGCTTAGCTAAACAACGGCCGGTTTGGTCAGCTTAGCCGAACAACTTGGCCGGTTTGGTTGGCATATCCAAACAACAAACCGGATTGGTCTTCTTAGCAAAACAACGGCCGGTTTGGTCTTCTTAGCAAAACAACAACCGGTTTGGTGCGATTAGCCAAACAACGGCTGGTTTGGTCGCTTAGCCAAACATCAGCCTGTTTGGCCACCTTAACCAAACAACGCCCGGTTTGGTGCGAAGCCAAACCACGGCCGGTTTGGGCTGCTTAGCCAAACAACGGCCGGTATATGGTGCCTTAGCCAAACAAAAGCGGTTTGGTGCGCTTAGCAAAACAATAGCGGTTTGGTCTCCTTAGCCAAAAATCTGCCTGTTTGGTCTGTTTAGCCAAACAACGGCCGATTTGATCTGCTTAGCCAAACAACGGACGGTTTGGTGCGCTTGGCCAAACAACTACCTTTTAGTGCTTAGCCAAACAACGGCCGGTTTGGTGCGCTTAGCCAATCCGGCCGGTTTGGTGCGCTTAGCCAAACCACATCCGGTTTGGTCAGCTTAGACAAACAACGACCGGTTTGGTCCGCTTAGTCTAACAACAGCCGTTTTGGTGCATTTTAGCCAAACAACGGCCGGTTTGGTGCGCTTATCCAATCAACGAGGCGGTTTGGTCGGCTTAGCCAAACCACGACCAATTTGGTCTGCGTAGCCAAACCATAGCCGGTTTGGTGCGCTTAGCCGCACAACAACGGCCGGTTTGGTCCGCTTGGCCAAACAACGGCCGGTTTGGTTTGCGTAGCCAAATAACAGCCGGTTTGGTCTTCTTTGCAAAACAACAACCGGTTTGGTCTGATTAGCCAAACAACAGCTGGTTTGGTCTGCTAAGCCAAACATCGGCCTGTTTGGCCTCCTTAACCAAACAACAGCCGGTTTGGTCTGCTTAGCCAAACCACGGCCGGTTTGGTCTGCTTAGCCAAACAACATCCGGTTTGGTCTGCTTAGACAAACAACAGCCGGTTTGGTCCGCTTAGCCTAACAACAACCGTTTTGGTCTGTTTAGCCAGACAACAGCCGGTTTGGTCTGCTTATCCAAACAACAGGCGGTTTGGTTAGCTTAGCCAAACCACAGCCAGTTTGGTCTGCTTCGCCAAACCACAGCCGGTTTGGTCTCACTTAGCCAAACAACAACCGGTATGGTCTCGCTTAGCCAAACAACAGTTGGTTTGGTCTTACTTACTCGAACAACAGCTGTTTTGGTCTTGTTTAGCCAAACAACAGCCGGTTTGGTCTTCTTAGCCAAACTACAGCCGGTTTGGTCTTCTTAGCCAAAGAACAACAAGTTTGGACTGCTTAGCCAAACAACTGCCGGTCTGGTCTGCTTAGCCAAACAATTGCCGATTTGGTCTCGCTTAGCCAAACAACTACCATTTTGGTCTTTGCTAGCCAAACAACTGTCGGGTTGGTCTTGCTTTGCCAAACACCAGCCGGTTTGGTCTTCTTAGCCAAAAAACTGTGCAGGTTTCGTCTCCTTAGCTAAACAACAGCCGGTTTGGTATGCTTTGCCAAACAACAGCCAGTTTGCTCGCGCCGCTAACAACAGCGGCCGGTTTAGTACGCTAAGCCAATCAACAGCCGGTTTGGTGCGTGAAGCCAAACAACAGCCGGTTTGGTCCACTTAGCCAAACAACAGCCCGTTTGGTCTGCTTAGCCAAACAACAGTCGGTTCGGTCTGCTTAGCCAAACAACAGCCGTATGGTCTGCTTAGCCAAACAACAGTCGGTATGGTCTGCTTAGCCAAACAAAAGCCGGTTTGGTCTGCTTTGCCAAACAACAGCCGGGTTGGTCTCCTGAGCCAAAAATCAGCCGGTTTGGTCTGTTTTGCCAAACAACAGCCGATTTGATCTGCTTAGCCAAACAACGGACGGTTTGGTGCTAGAAGCCAAACAACCGCGCCTGTTTGGTCGCGCTTAGCCAAACAAACAACGGCCGGTTTTGGTGCGCTTAGCCAAACAACACCGGTTTGGTCTACTTAGCCAAACAAAAGCTGGTTTGGTGCGCTTAATAAACAACAGCCGGTTTGGTCTACTTAGCCAAACAACAGCCGGTTTGGTGTGCTTAATAAACAACAGCCGGTTTGGTCTGCGTAGCCAAACAACGGCCGGTATGGTACGCTTAGCCAAACAAAAGCCGGTTTGGTGCGTTAAAGCCAAACAACAGCCGGTTTGGTCCGCTTAGCCAAACAACAGCCCGGTTTGGTGCGCTTAGCCAAACAACAGCCCATTTGGTGCTGCTTAGCCAAACAACAGCCGGTTTGATCTGCTTAGCCAAACAACGGCCGGTTTGGTCTGTTTAGCCAAACAACAGCCGATATGGTCCGCTTTGCCAAACAAAAGCCGGTTTGGTCCGCTTAGCCAAACAACAGCCCGGTTTGGTGCGCTTAGCCAAAAAACAGCCGATTTGGTCTGCTTAGCCAAACCACTGCCGGTTTGGTCTGCTTAGCCAAACAACAGACGGTTTGGTCTGCTTTGCCAAACAACTGCCTGTTTGTTCTGCTTAGCCAAACAACAGCCGGTTTGGTCTGCTTAGCCAGACAACAGCCGGTTTGGTCTGCTTGGCCTAACAACAGCCAGTTTGGTTTGCGTAGCCAAACAACAGCCGGTTTTGTTTGCGTAGCCAAACAACAGCTGGTTTGGTCTGCTTTGCAAAACAACAGCTGGTTTGGTCTGCTTAGCTAAACAACAGCCGGTTTGGTCAGCTTTAGCGAACAACGGCCGGTTTGGTTGGCATATCAAACAACAGCCGGATTGGTCTTCTTAGCAAAACAACAGCCGGTTTGGTCTTCTTAGCAAAACAACAACCGGTTTGGTGCGATTAGCCAAACAACAGCTGGTTTTTAGTGCCTTAGCCAAACATCACTGTTTGGCCACCTTAACCAAACAACGTCCAGTTTGGTCTGCTTAGCCAAACCACGGCCGGTTTGGGCTGCTTAGCCAAACAACAGCCGGTATGGTCTGCTTAGCCAAACAAAAGCCGGTTTGGTCTGCTTAGCAAAACAATAGCCGGTTTGGTCTCCTTAGCCAAAAATCTGCCTGTTTGGTCTGTTTAGCCAAACAACAGCCGATTTGATCTGCTTAGCCAAACAACGGACGGTTTGGTCTGCTTGGCCAAACAACTACCTTTTTGGTCTGCTTAGCCAAACAACAGCCGGTTTGGTCTGCTTAGCCAATCCACAGCCGGTTTGGTCTGCTTAGCCAAACCACATCCGGTTTGGTCAGCTTAGACAAACAACAGCCGGTTTGGTCCGCTTAGTCTAACAACAGCCGTTTTGGTCTGTTTAGCCAAACAACAGCCGGTTTGGTCTGCTTATCCAATCAACAGGCGGTTTGGTCGGCTTAGCCAAACCACAGCCAGTTTGGTCTTCTTCGCCAAACCACAACCGGTTTGGTCTCGCTTAGCCAAACAACAACCGGTATGGTCTCGCTTAGCCAAACAACAGTTGGTTTGGTCTTACTTACCCGAACAACAGCTGTTTTGGTCTTGTTTAGCCAAACAGCAGCCGGTTTGGTCTTCTTAGCCAAACTGCAGCTGGTTTGGTCTTCTTAGCCAAAGAACAGCAAGTTTGGACTGCTTAGCCAAACAACGGCCGGATGCAGTCTGCTTAGCCAAACAATTGCCGATTTGGTCTCGCTTAGCCAGACAACTACCATTTTGGTCTTTGCTTGCCAAACAACTGTCGGGTTGGTCTTGCTTTGCCAAACACCAGCAGGTTTGGTCTTCATAGCCAAAAAACTGTGCAGGTTTCGTCTCGTTAGCTAAACAACAGCCGATTTGGTATGCTTTGCCAAACAATAGTCAGTTTGCTCTGCTTCGCCTAACAACAACCGGTTTAGTCTGCTAAGCCAATCAACGCCGGTTTAGTGCGCTTAGCCAAACAACAGCCGGTTTGGTCCACTTAGCCAAACAACAGCCCGTTTGGTGCGCTTAGCCAAACAACGGTCGGTTTGATGCGCTTAGAATAAACAACGGTCGGTTTGGTCTGCTTAGCCAAACAACAGCCGTATGGTCTGCTTAGCCAAACAACAGCCGGTATGGTCTGCTTAGCCAAACAAAAGCCGGTTTGGTCTGCTTTGCCAAACAACAGCCGGTTTGGTCTCCTTAGCCAAAAATCAGCCGATTTGGTCTGTTTTGCCAAACAACAGCCGATTTGATCTGCTTAGCCAAACAACGGACGGTTTGGTCTGCTTAGCCAAACAACTGCCTGTTTGGTGCTTAATAAACAACGGCCGGTTTGGTGCGCTTAATAAACAACAGCCGGTTTGGTCTACTTAATAAACAACGGCCGGTTTGGTGCGCTTAGCCAAACAACGGCCGGTTTGGTCTACTTAGCCAAACAACAGCCGGTTTGGTGTGCTTAGCCAAACAACACTGGTTTGGTCTGCGTTATAAACAACGGCCGGTATGATCTGCTTAGCCAAACAAAAGCCGGTTTGGTGCGCTAAGCCAAACAACGGCCGGTTTGGTGTGCGAAGCCAAACAACGGCCGGTTTGGTGCGCTTAGCCAAACAATAGCCCGTTTGGTGCGCTTAGCCAAACAACAGCCGGTTTGGTGCGCTTAGCCAAACAACAGCCGGTTTGGTCTGTTTAGCCAAACAACAGCCGATATGGTCTGCTTTGCCAAACAAAAGCCGGTTTGGTCTGCTTAGCCAAACAACAGCTGGTTGCGTCTGCTTAGCCAAAAAACAGCCGATTTGGTCTGCTTAGCCAAACCACTGCTGGTTTGGTCTGCTTAGCCAAACAACTGACGGTTTGGTCTGCTTAGCCAAACAACTGCCTGTTTGGTCAGCTTAGCCAAACAACAGCCGGTTTGGTCTGCTTAGCCAGACAACAGCCGGTTTGTTCTGCTTGGCCTAACAACAGCCAGTTTGGTTTGCGTAGCCAAACAACAGCCCGTTTTGTTTTGCGTAGCCAAACAACAACTGGTTTGGTCGCTTTGCAAAACAACGGCTGGTTTGGTGCCGCTTAGCTAAACAACAGCCGGTTTGGTCGGGCCTTTAGCCGAACAACAGCCAGTTTGGTTGGCATATCCAAACAACAGCCGGTTTGGTCTTCTTAGCAAAACAATAGCCAGTTTGGTCTTCTTAGCAAAACAACAACCGGTTTGGTCTGATTAGCCAAACAACAGCTGGTTTGGTCTGCTTAGCCAAACATCAGCCTGTTTGGCCACCTTAACCAAACAACGTCCAGTTTGGTCTGCTTAGCCAAACCACGGCCGGTTTGGACTGCTTAGCCAAACAACAGCCGGTATGGTCTGCTTAGCCAAACAAAAGCCGGTTTGGTGTGCTTGGCAAAACAATAGCCGGTTTGGTCTCCTTAGCCAAAAAACAGCCAGTTTGGTCTGTTTAGCCAAACAACAGCCGATTTGATCTGCTTAGCCAAACAACGGACGGTTTGGTCTGCTTAGCCAAACAACAGCCGGTTTGGTCTGCGTAGCCAAACAACAGCCGGTATGGTCTGCTTAGCCAAACAAAAGCTGGTTTGGTCTGCTTAGCCAAACAACAGCCGGTTTGGCCAGCTTAGACAAAAATAGCTGGTTTTAATGCGCTTAGCCAAACAACAGCCGGTTTGGTCGCTTAGCCAAACAACAGACGGTTTGGTGCGCTTATAAACAAGCGCCTGTTTGGTCGGCTTAGCCAAACAACACCGGTTTGGTTTGCTTAGCCAGACAACAGCCGGTTTGGTCTGCTTGGCCAAACAACAGCCGGTATGGTTTGCGTAGCCAAACAACAGCCGGTTTGATTTGCGTAGCCAAACAACACTCGGTTTGGTGTGCTTTACAAAACAACAGCTGGTTTGGTCTGCTTAGCTAAACAACAGCCGGTTTGGTCAGCTTAGCCAAACAACAGCCAATTTGGTTGGCATATCCAAACAACAGCCGGTTTGGTCAGCTTTGCCAAACAACTGCCAATTTGGTTGGCATATCCAAACAACAGCCGGTTTGGTCTGCTTAGCAAAACAACTGCCGGTTTGGTCTTCTTAGCAAAACAACAACCGGTTTGGTCTGATTAGCCAAACAACAGCTGGTTTGGTCTGCTTAGCCAAACATCAGCCTGTTTGGCCTCCTTAACCAAACAACAGCTGGTTTGGTCTGCTTAGCCAAACAACAGCCGGATTGGTCGGCATAGCCAAACCACAGCCAGTTTGGTCTGCGTAGCCAAACCACAGCCGGTTTGGTCTGCTTAGCCAGACAACAGCCGGTTTGGTCTGCTTGGCCAAACAACAGCCGGTTTGGTTTGCGTAGCCTAATAACAGCCGGTTTGGTCTTCTTTGCAAAACAACAGCCGGTTTGGTGTGCATAGCTAAACAACAGCCGGTTTGGTCAGCTTTGCCAAACAACAGCCGATTTGATCTGCTTAGCCAAACAACGGACGGTTTGGTCTGCTTAGCCAAACAACTGCCTGTTTGGTCTGCTTAGCCAAACAACAGCCGGTTTGGTGCGCTTAGCCAAACAACAGCCGGTTTGGTCTACTTAGCCAAACAACAGCCGGTTTGGTGCCTTAGCCAAACAACGGCCGGTTTGGTCTACTTAGCCAAACAACGGCCGGTTTGGTGTGCTTAGCCAAACAACGGCCGGTTTGGTCTTCGTAGCCAAACAACGGCCGGTATGGTCTGCTTAGCCAAACAAAAGCGGTTTGGTCTGCTAAGCCAAACATCAGCCGGTTTGGTCTGCTTAGCCAAACAACAGCCGGTTTGGTGCGCTTAGCCAAACAACAATCCGTTTAGTGCGCTTAGCCAAACAACGGCCGGTTTGGTTACGCTTAGCCAAACAACGGCCGGTTTGGTCTGTTTAGCCAAACAACAGCCGATATGGTCTGCTTTGCCAAACAAAAGCGGGTTTGGTCTGCTTAGCCAAACAACAGCCGGTTTGGTGCGCTTAAAAAAGCAGCCGGTTTGGTGCTTAAGCAAAAGCAGCCGGTTTGGTCTGCTTAGCCAAAAAGCAGCCGATTTGGTCTGCTTGGCCAAACCACTGCCGGTTTGGTCTGCTTAGCCAAACAACAGACGGTTTGGTCAGCTTAGCCAAACAACTGCCTGTTTGGTCTGCTTAGCCAAACAACAGCCGGTTTGGTCTGCTTAGCCAGACAACAGCCGGTTTGGTCTGCTTGGCCTAACAACAGCCAGTTTGGTTTGCGTAGCCAAACAACAACCGGCTTGGTTTGCGAAGCCAAACAACTGCTGGTTTGGTCTGCTTTGCAAAATAACAGCTGGTTTGGTCTTCTTAGCTAAACAACAGCCGGTTTGGTCAGCTTAGCCGAACAACAGCCACTTTGGTTGGCATATCCAAACAACAGCCGGTTTGGTCTTCTTAGCAAAACAACAGCCAGTTTGGTCTTCTTAGCAAAACAACAACCGGTTTGGTCTGATTAGCCAAACAACAGCTGGTTTGGTCTGCTTAGCCAAACAACTGCCTGTTTGGTCTGCTTAGCCAAACAACAGCCGGTATGGTCTGCTTAACCAAACAAAAGCCGGTTTGGTCTGCTTTGCCAAACAACAGCCGGTTTGGTCTCCTTAGCCAAAAATCAGCCGTTTTGGTCTGTTTTGCCAAACAACAACCGATTTGATCTGCTTAGCCAAACAACGGACGGTTTGGTGCGCTTAACAAACAAGCGCCTGTTTGGTGCGCTTAGCCAAACAACGGCCGGTTTGGTCGCCGTAAACAACGGCCGGTTTGGTCTACTTAGCCAAACAACGGTCGGTTTGGTGCGCTTAAAAAACAACGGCCGGTTTGGTCTACTTAGCCAAACAACAACCCGGTTTGGTGTGCTTAGCCAAACAACAACCGGTTTGGTCTGCGTTGCCAAACAACGGCCGATATGGTGCCTTAGCCAAACAAAAGCGGTTTGGTCTGCTAAGCCAAACAACCGCCGGTTTGGTCTGGCTTAGCCAAACAACAGCCGGTTTGGTCTGTTTAGCCAAACAACAGCCGATATGGTGCGCTTTGCCAAACAAAAGCCGGTTTGGTCTGCTTGGCCAAACAACGGCCGGTTTGGTGCGCTTAAAAAAAAACAGCCGATTTAGTGCGCTTAACCAAACCACTACCGGTTTGGTCTGCGAATAAACAAACAACGACGGTTTGGTGCGCTTAGCCAAACAATCGCCTGTTTGGTCTGCTTAGCCAAACAACGGTCGGTTTGGTGCGCTTAGCGGACAACGGCCGGTTTGGTGCGCTTGGCCAAACAACGGCCGGTTTGGTTTTGCGTAGCCAAACAACAGCCGGTTTTGTTTGCGTAGCCAAACAACAACTGGTTTGGTCGCTTTGCAAAACAACGGCTGGTTTGGTGCGCTTAGCTAAACAACGGCCCGGTTTGGTCAGCTTTAGCCGAACAACAGCCGGTTTGGTTGGCATATCAAACAACGGCCGGTTTGGTCTTCTTAGCAAAACAACGGCCCGGTTTGGTCTTCTTAGCAAAACAACAACTGGTTTGGTCTGATTAGCCAAACAACAGCTGGTTTGGTCTGCTTAGCCAAACATCAGCCTGTTTGGCCACCTTAACCAAACAACGCCCGGTTTGGTGCGCTTAGCCAAACCACGGCGGTTTGGTGCGCTTAGCCAAACAACGGCCGGTATGGTGCGCTTAGCCAAACAAAAGCGGTTTGGTGCGCTTAGCAAAACAATAGCGGTTTTGTCTCCTTAGCCAAAAATCTGCCGGTTTGGTCTGTTTAGCCAAACAACAGCCGATTTGATCTGCTTAGCCAAACAACGGGACGGTTTAGTGCGCTTAGCCAAACAAGCGCCTGTTTGGTGCGCTTAGCCAAACAACAGCCGGTTTGGTTTGCTTAGCCAAACCACGGCCGGTTTGGTCTGCTTAGCCAAACCACATCCGGTTTGGTCAGCTTAGACAAACAACAGCCGGTTTGGTCGCTTAGTCTAACAACAGCCGTTTTGGTGCGTTTAGCCAAAAACAACGGCCGGTTTGGTGCGCTTATATAATCAACAGGCGGTTTGGTCGGCTTTAGCCAAACCACGACCCGGTTTGGTACGCGCCGTAAACCACAACCGGTTTGGTCTCGCTTATCAAACAACAACCGGTATGGTCTCGCTTAGCCAAACAACAGTTGGTTTGGTCTTACTTACCGAACAACAATTTGTTTTGGTCTTGTTTAATAAACGGCAGCCGGTTTGGTCTTCTTAGCCAAACTACAGCCGGTTTGGTCTTCTTAGCCAAAGAAACAGCAAGTTTGGACTGCTTAGCCAAACAACAACCCGGTCTGGTCGGCTTAGCCAAACAATTGCCGATTTGGTCTCGCTTTAGCCAAACAACTACCATTTTGGTCTTTGCTTGCCAAACAAGCTGTCGGGTTGGTCTTGCTTTGCCAAACACCAAGACGTTTGGTCTTCTTAACCAAAAAGCGTGCAGGTTTCGTCTCGTTAGCTAAACAACAACCCGGTTTGGTATGCTTTGCCAAACAACAGCCAGCCGCTTTCTGCCGCCTAACAACGGTCGGTTTAGTCGCTAAGCCAATCAACGGCCGGTTTGGTGCGCTTAGCCAAACAAACGGCCGGTTTGGTCCACTTAGCCAAACAACAGCCCGTTTGGTCTGCTTAGCCAAACAACGGTCGGTTTGGTGCACGCTTAGCCAAACAACGGTCGGTTTAGTGCGCTTAGCCAAACAACAGCCGTATGGTGCGCTTAGCCAAAAACAACGGCCGGTATGGTGCGCTTAGCCAAACAAAAGCGGTTTTGTGCGCTTTGCCAAACAACAGCCGGTTTGGTCTCCTTAGCCAAAAATCACCCGATTTGGTCTGTTTTGCCAAACAACGGCCGATTTGATCTCGCTTAGCCAAACAACGGACGGTTTGGTGCGCTTAATAAACAAGCGCCTGTTTGGTGCTGCTTAGCCAAACAACGGCCGGTTTGGTGCGAAGCCAAACAACAGCCGGTTTGGTCTACTTAGCCAAACAACAGCCGGTTTGGTGTGCTTAGTCAAACAACACCCGGTTTGGTCTACTTAGCCAAACAACGGCCGGTTTGGTGTGCTTAGCCAAACAACAACCCGGTTTGGTTGCGTTGCCAAACAACGGCCGGTATGGTGCTGCTTAGCCAAACAAAAGCGGTTTGGTGCGCTAAGCCAAACAACAACCGGTTTGGTCTGCTTAGCCAAACAACGCCGGTTTGGTGCGCTTAGCCAAACAACAGCCCGTTTGGTGCGCTTAGCCAAACAACAGCCGGTTTGGTGCGCAGCCAAAAAACAGCCGGTTTGGTCTGTTTAGCCAAACAACAGCCGATTTGATCTGCTTAGCCAAACAACGGACGGTTTGGTGCGCTTAATAAACAACAGCCGGTTTGGTCTGCGAAATAAACAACTGGCCGGTATGGTGCGCTTAGCCAAACAAAAGCTGGTTTGGTGCGCTTAGCCAAACAATGGCCGGTTTGGCCAGCTTAGACAAAATAGCCGGTTTTGTCGGCTTAGCCAAACAACAGCCGGTTTGGTGTGCTTAGCCAAACAACAGACGGTTTGGTGCGCTTAGCCAAACAAACGCCTGTTTGGTGCGCTTAGCCAAACAACAGCCGGTTTGGTCTGCTTAGCCAGACAACAGCCGGTTTGGTCTGCTTGGCCAAACAACAGCCGGTATCGTTTGCGTAGCCAAACAACAGCCGGTTTGATTTGCGTAGCCAAACAACACTCGGTTTGGTGTGCTTTACAAAACAACAGCTGGTTTGGTCTGCTTAGCTAAACAACAGCCGATTTGGCCAGCTTAGCCAAACAACAGCCAATTTGGTTGGCATATCCAAACAACAGCCGGTTTGGTCAGCTTAGCCAAACAACTGCCAATTTGGTTGGCATATCCAAACAACAGCCGGTTTGGTCTGCTTAGCAAAACAACAGCCGGTTTGGTGTTCTTAGCAAAACAACAACCGGTTTGGTCTAATTAGCCAAACAACAGCTGGTTTGGTCTGCTTAGCCAAACATCAGCCTGTTTGGCCTCCTTAACCAAACAACAGCTGGTTTGGTCTGTTTAGCCAAACAACAGCCGGATTGGTCGGCTTAGCCAAACCACAGCCAGTTTGGTCTGCGTAGCCAAACCACAGCCGGTTTGGTCTGCTTAGGCAGACAACAGCCGGTTTGGTCTGCTTGGCCAAACAACAGCCGGTTTGGTTTGCGTAGCCTAATAACAGCCGGTTTGGTCTTCTTTGCAAAACAACAGCCGGTTTGGTGTGCTTAGCTAAACAACAGCCGGTTTGGTCAGCTTTGCCAAACAACAGCCGATTTGATCTGCTTAGCCAAACAACGGACGGTTTGGTCTGCTTAGCCAAACAACTGCCTGTTTGGTGCGCTTAGCCAAACAACGGCCGGTTTGGTGCGCTTAATAAACAACAGCCGGTTTGGTCTACTTAGCCAAACAACAGCCGGTTTGGTGCGCTTAGCCAAACAACGGCCGGTTTGGTCTACTTAGCCAAACAACAGCCGGTTTGGTGTGCTTAGCCAAACAACGGCCGGTTTGGTCTGCGTAGCCAAACAACGGCCGGTATGGGTGCCTTAGCCAAACAAAAGCGGTTTGGTCTGCTAAGCCAAACATCAGCCGGTTTGGTCTGCTTAGCCAAACAACAGCCGGTTTGGTGCGCTTAGCCAAACTTGATAAGTTTGGTCTGCTTAGCCAAACAACGGCCGGTTTGGTGCGCTTAGCCAAACAACGGCCGGTTTGGTCTGTTTAGCCAAACAACAGCCGATATGGTCTGCTTTGCCAAACAAAGCCGGTTTGGTCTGCTTAGCCAAACAACAGCCGGTTTGGTCTGCTTAGCCAAAAAGCAGCCGGTTTGGTCTGCTTAAGCAAAAAGCAGCCGGTTTGGTCTGCTTAGCCAAAAAGCATCCGATTTGGTCTGCTTGGCCAAGTCACTGCCGGTTTGGTCTGCTTAGCCAAACAACAGACGGTTTGGTCTGCTTAGCCAAACAACTGCCTGTTTGGTCTGCTTAGCCAAACAACAGCCGGTTTGGTCTGCTTAGCCAGACAACAGCCGGTTTGGTCTGCTTGGCCTAACAACAGCCAGTTTGGTTTGCGTAGCCAAACAACAACCGGTTTGGTTTGCGAAGCCAAACAACTGCTGGTTTGGTCTGCTTTGCAAAATAACAGCTGGTTTGGTCTGCTTAGCTAAACAACAACCGGTTTGGTCAGCTTAGCCGAACAACAGCCACTTTGGTTGGCATATCCAAACAACAGCCGGTTTGGTCTTCTTAGCAAAACAACAGCCAGTTTGGTCTTCTTAGCAAAACAACAACCGGTTTGGTCTGATTAGCCAAACAACAGCTGGTTTGGTCTGCTTAGTCAAACATCAGCCTGTTTGGCCACCTTAGCCAAACAACGTCCGGTTTGGTCTGCTTAGCCAAACCACGGCCGGTTTGGTATGCTTAGCCAAACAACATCCGGTTTGGTCTGCTTAGCCAAACAACAGCCGGTTTGGTCCGCTTAGCCTAACAACAGCCATTTTGGTCTGTTTAGCCAAACAACAGCCAGTTTGGTCTGCTTATCCAAACAACAGCCGGTTTAGTCGGCTTAGCCAAACCACAGCCAATTTGGTCTGCGTAGCCAAACCATAGCCGGTTTGGTCTGCTTAGCCAGACAACAGCCGGTTTGGTCTGCTTGGCCAAACAACAGCCGGTTTGGTTTGCGTAGCCAAATAACAGCCGGTTTGGTCTTCTTTGCAAAACAACAACCGGTTTGGTCTGATTAGCCAAACAACAGCTGGTTTGGTCTGCTTAGCCAAACATCGGCCTGTTTGGCCTCCTTAACCAAACAACAACCGGTTTGGTCTGCTTAGCCAAACCACGGCCGGTTTGGTTTGCTTAGCCAAACAACATCCGGTTTGGTCTGCTTAGACAAACAACAGCCGGTTTGGTCCGCTTAGCCTAACAACAGCCGTTTTGGTCTGTTTAGCCAAACAACAGCCGGTTTGGTCTGCTTATCCAAACACCAGGCGGTTTGGTCGGCATAGCCAAACCACAGCCAGTTTGGTCTGCTTAGCCAAACCACAGCCGGTTTGGTCTCGCTTAGCCAAACAACAACCGGTATGGTCTCGCTTAGCCAAACAACAGTTGGTTTGGTCTTACTTACCTGAACAACAGCTGTTTTTGTCTTGTTTAGCCAAACAACAGCCGGTTTGGTCTTCTTAGCCAAACTACAGCCGGTTTGGTCTTCTTAGCCAAACAACTGCAAGTTTGGACTGCTTAGCCAAACAACTGCCGGTCTGGTCTGCTTAGCCAAACAATTGCCGGTTTGGTCTCGCTTAGCCAAACAACTACTAGTTTGATCTTTGCTAGCCATACAACTGCCGGTTTGGTCTTGTTTTGCCAAACACCAGCCGGTTTGGTCTTCTTTGCCAAAAAACTGTGCAAGTTTCTTCTGCTTAGCTAAACAACAGCCGGTTTGGTATGCTTTGCCAAATAACAGACAGTTTGCTCTGCTTCGCCTCACAACAGCTGGTTTGGTCTGCTAAGCCAAGCAACAGCCAGTTTGGTCTGCTTAGCCAAACAACAGCCGGTTTGGTCCACTTAGCCAAACAACAGCCCGTTTGGTCTGCTTAGCCAAACAACAGACGGTTTGGTCTGCTTAGCCAAACAACAGTCGGTTTGGTCTGCTTAGCCAAACAACAGCCGGTATGGTCTGCTTAGCCAAACAACAGCCGGTATGGTCTGCTTAGCCAAACAAAAGCCGGTTTGGTCTGCTTAGCAAAACAACAGCCAGTTTGGTCTCCTTAGCCAAAAATCAGCCAGTTTGGTCAGTTTAGCCAAACAACAGCCGATTTGATCTGCGTAGCCAAACAACGGACGGTTTGATCTGCTTAGCCAAACAACAGCCTGTTTGGTCTGCTTTGCCAAACAACAGCCGGTTTGGGCTGCTTAGCCAAACTACAGCCGGTTTGGTCTGCTTAGCAAAACAACAGCCGGTTTGGTCTCGCTTAGCCAAACAACAACCGGTAAGGTCTCGCTTAGCCAAACAACAGTTGGTTTGGTGTTACTTACCTGAACAACAGCTGTTTTTGTCTTGTTTAGCCAAACAACAGCTGGTTTGGTCTTCTTAGCCAAACTACAACCGGTTTGGTCTTCTTAGCCAAACAATAGCAAGTTTGGACTGCTTAGCCAAACAACAGCCGGTCTGGTCTGCTTAGCCAAAGAATTGCCGGTTTGGTCTCGCTTAGCCAAACAACTACCAGTTTGGTATTTGCTAGCCAAACACCAGCCGGTTTGGTCTTGCTTTGCCAAACACCAGCCGGTTTGGTCTTCTTAGCCAAAAAACTGTGCAGGTTTCGTCTGCTTAGCTAAACAACAGCCGGTTTGGTATGCTTTGCCAAACAACAGCCGGTTGCTCTGCCGCTAACAACAAGCGGCCGGTTTGGTTGCGCTAAGCCAAGCAACAGCCGGTTTGGTCTGCTTAGCCAAACAACAGCCGGTTTGGTCCACTTAGCCAAACAACAACCCGTTTGGTCTGCTTACCCAAACAACAGACGGTTTGGTCTGCTTAGCCAAACAACAGTCGGTTTGGTCTGCTTAGCCAAACAACAGCCGGTACGGTCTGCTTAGCCAAACAACAGCCGGTATGGTCTGCTTAGCCAAACAAAAGCCGGTTTGGTCTGCTTAGCAAAACAATAGCCGGTTTGGTCTCCTAAGCCAAAAATCAGCCAGTTTGGTCTGTTTAGCCAAACAACAGCCGATTTGATCTGCTTAGCCAAACAACGGACGGTTTGGTCTGCTTAGCCAAACAACTGCCTGTTTTGGTCTGCTTAGCCAAACAACAGCCGGTTTGGTCTGCTTAGCCAAACAACAACCGGTTTGGTCTACTTAGCCAAACAACGGCCGGTTTGGTGCTTAATAAACAACAACCCGGTTTGGTCTGCGTAGCCAAACAACAGCCGGTATGGTCTGCTTAGCCAAACAAAAGCCGGTTTGGTCTGCTTAGCCAAACAACAGCCGGTTTGGCCAGCTTAGACAAAATAGCCGGTTTTGTCAGCTTAGCCAAACAACAGCCGGTTTGGTCCGCTTAGCCAAACAACGACGGTTTGGTCTTCTTAGCCAAACAACTGCCTGTTTGGTCTGCTTAGCCAAACAACAGCCGGTTTGGTCTGCTTAGCCAGACAACAGCCGGTTTGGTCTGCTTGGCCAAACAACAGCCGATATGGTTTGCGTAGCCAAACAACAGCCGGTTTGATTTGCGTAGCGAAACAACACTCGGTTTGGTGTGCTTTACAAAACGACAGCCGGTTTGGTTTGCTTAGCTAAACAACAGCCGGTTTGGTTAGCTTAGCCAAACAACAGCCAATTTGGTTGGCATATCCAAAAAACTGCCGGTTTGGTCTGCTTCGCAAAACAACTGCCGGTTTGGTCTTCTTAGCAAAACAACAACCGGTTTGGTCTGATTAGCCAAACAACAGCTGGTTTGGTCTGCTTAGTCAAACATCAGCCTGTTTGGCCACCTTAGCCAAACAACGTCCGGTTTGGTCTGCTTAGCCAAACCACGGCCGGTTTGGTCTGCTTAGCCAAACAACATCCGGTTTGGTCTGCTTAGCCAAACAACAGCCGGTTTGGTCCGCTTAGCCTAACAACAACCATTTTGGTCTGTTTAGCCAAACAACAGCCAGTTTGGTCTGCTTATCCAAACAACAGCCGGTTTAGTCGGCTTAGCCAAACCACAGCCAATTTGGTCTGCGTAGCCAAACCATAGCCGGTTTGGTCTGCTTAGCCAGACAACAGCCGGTTTGGTCTGCTTGGCCAAACAACAGCCGGTTTGGTTTGCGTAGCCAAATAACAGCCGGTTTGGTCTTCTTTGCAAAACAACAACCGGTTTGGTCTGATTAGCCAAACAACAGCTGGTTTGGTCTGCTTAGCCAAACATCGGCCTGTTTGGCCTCCTTAACCAAACAACAACCGGTTTGGTCTGCTTAGCCAAACCACGGCCGGTTTGGTTTGCTTAGCCAAACAACATCCGGTTTGGTCTGCTTAGACAAACAACAGCCGGTTTGGTCCGCTTAGCCTAACAACAGCCGTTTTGGTCTGTTTAGCCAAACAACAGCCGGTTTGGTCTGCTTATCCAAACACCAGGCGGTTTGGTCGGCATAGCCAAACCACAGCCAGTTTGGTCTGCTTAGCCAAACCACAGCCGGTTTGGTCTCGCTTAGCCAAACAACAACCGGTATGGTCTCGCTTAGCCAAACAACAGTTGGTTTGGTCTTACTTACCTGAACAACAGCTGTTTTTGTCTTGTTTAGCCAAACAACAGCCGGTTTGGTCTTCTTAGCCAAACTACAGCCGGTTTGGTCTTCTTAGCCAAACAACTGCAAGTTTGGACTGCTTAGCCAAACAACTGCCGGTCTGGTCTGCTTAGCCAAACAATTGCCGGTTTGGTCTCGCTTAGCCAAACAACTACTAGTTTGATCTTTGCTAGCCATACAACTGCCGGTTTGGTCTTGCTTTGCCAAACACCAGCCGGTTTGGTCTTCTTTGCCAAAAAACTGTGCAAGTTTCTTCTGCTTAGCTAAACAACAGCCGGTTTGGTATGCTTTGCCAAATAGCAGACGGTTTGCTCTGCCGCCTCAACAACGGCTGGTTTGGTGCGCTAAGCCAAGCAACGACCGGTTTGGTGCTGCTTAGCCAAACAACGGCCGGTTTGGTCCACTTAGCCAAACAACAGCCCGTTTGGTGTGCTTAGCCAAAAACAATGACGGTTTGGTCTGCTTAGCCAAACAACGGTCGGTTTGGTGCTTAGCCAAACAACAGCCGGTATGGTCTGCTTAGCCAAACAACGGCCGGTATGGTGCCTTAGCCAAACAAAAGCGGTTTGGTCTGCTTAGCAAAACAACAGCCGGTTTGGTCTCCTTAGCCAAAAATCAGCCCGGTTTGGTCGGTTTAGCCAAACAACGGCCGATTTGATCTGCGTAGTAAACAACGGACGGTTTGATCTGCTTAGCCAAACAACGACTGTTTTGGTCTGCTTTGCCAAACAACAGCCGGTTTGGGCTGCTTAGCCAAACTACAGCCGGTTTGGTCTGCTTAGCAAAACAACAGCCGGTTTGGTCTCGCTTAGCCAAACAACAACCGGTAAGGTCTCGCTTAGCCAAACAACAGTTGGTTTGGTGTTACTTACCTGAACAACAGCTGTTTTTGTCTTGTTTAGCCAAACAACAGCTGGTTTGGTCTTCTTAGCCAAACTACAACCGGTTTGGTCTTCTTAGCCAAACAATAGCAAGTTTGGACTGCTTAGCCAAACAACAGCCGGTCTGGTCTGCTTAGCCAAAGAATTGCCGGTTTGGTCTCGCTTAGCCAAACAACTACCAGTTTGGTATTTGCTAGCCAAACACCAGCCGGTTTGGTCTTGCTTTGCCAAACACCAGCCGGTTTGGTCTTCTTAGCCAAAAAACTGTGCAGGTTTCGTCTGCTTAGCTAAACAACAGCCGGTTTGGTATGCTTTGCCAAACAACAGCCGGTTGCTCTGCCGCCTAACTTGACCGGTTTGGTCTGCTAAGCCAAGCAACAGCCAGTTTGGTCTGCTTAGCCAAACAACAGCCGGTTTGGTCCACTTAGCCAAACAACAACCCGTTTGGTGCTGCTTACCCAAACAACGAGACGGTTTGGTGCGCTTAGCCAAACAACGGTCGGTTTGGTGCGCTTAGCAAACAACAGCCGGTGCGGTCTGCTTAGCCAAACAACAGCCCGGTATGGTCTGCTTAGCCAAACAAAAGCGGTTTGGTCTGCTTAGCAAAACAATAGCCGGTTTGGTCTCCTAAGCCAAAAATCAGCCAGTTTGGTCTGTTTAGCCAAACAACAGCCGATTTGATCTGCTTAGCCAAACAACGGACGGTTTGGTCTGCTTAGCCAAACAACTGCCTGTTTTGGTCTGCTTAGCCAAACAACAGCCGGTTTGGTCTGCTTAGCCAAACAACAGCCGGTTTGGTCTACTTAGCCAAACAACAGCCGGTTTGGTCTGCTTAGCCAAACAACAGCCGGTTTGGTCTGCGTAGCCAAACAACAGCCGGTATGGTCTGCTTAGCCAAACAAAAGCGGTTTGGTCTGCTTAGCCAAACAACAGCCGGTTTGGCCAGCTTAGACAAAAATAGCCGGTTTTGTCAGCTTAGCCAAACAACAGCCGGTTTGGTCTGCTTAGCCAAACAACAGACGGTTTGGTCTTCTTAGCCAAACAACTGCCTGTTTGG
Organism: Aristolochia fimbriata; assembly: GCA_019845555.1. NCBI lineage: Eukaryota > Viridiplantae > Streptophyta > Magnoliopsida > Piperales > Aristolochiaceae > Aristolochia > Aristolochia fimbriata. The sequence continues at coordinate 40,180 of JAINDJ010000098.1, forward strand.
TCTGCTTAGCCAAACAACAGCCGGTTTTGGTGCCTTAGCGGACAACAGCCGGTTTGGTCTGCTTGGCCAAACAACAGCCGATATGGTTTCGCGTAGCAAACAACGGCCGGTTTGATTTCGCGTAGCGAAACAACACTTCGGTTTGGTGTGCTTTACAAAAGCGACGGCCGGTTTGGTTTGCTTAGCTAAACAACAGCCCGGTTTGGTTAGCTTAGCCAAACAACAGCCAATTTGGTTGGCATATCAAAAACAACCCGGTTTGGTGCGCCGCCAAAACAACTGCCGGTTTGGTCTTCTTAGCAAAACAACAACCGGTTTGGTCTGATTAGCCAAACAACAGCTGGTTTGGTCTGCTTAGCCAAACATCAGCCTGTTTGGCATCCTAAACCAAACAACAGCTGGTTTGGTCTGCTTAGCCAAACCACAGCCGGTTTGGTCTGCTTAGCCAAACAACATCCGATTTGGTCTGCTTAGCCAAACAACGGACGGTTTGGTCTGCTTACCCAAACAACTGCCTGTTTGGTCTGCTTAGCCAAACAACAGCCGGTTTGGTCTGCTTAGCCAAACAACAGCCGGTTTGGTCTACTTAGCCAAACAACAGCCGGTTTGGTCTGCTTAGCCAATCAACAGCCGGTTTGGTCTGCGTAGCCAAACAACGGCCGGTATGGTGCGCTTAGCCAAACAAAAGCGGTTTGGTGCGCGAAGCCAAACAACGGCTCGTTTGGTCTGCTTAGACAAAAATCAGCCGGTTTTGTGCGCTTAGCCAAACAACAGCCGGTTTAGTGCTTAGCCAAACAACGAGGCGGTTTGGTCTACTTAGCTAAACAACGCCTGTTTGGTGCGCTTAGCCAAACAACGGCCGGTTTGGTGCCTTAGCGACAACGGCCGGTTTGGTGCGCTTGGCCAAACAACAGCCGGTTTGGTTTGCGTAGCCAAACAACAGCCGGTTTGATTTGCGTAGCCAAACAACACTCGGTTTGGTGTGCTTTACAAAACAACAGCCGGTTTGGTCTGCTTAGCTAAACAACAGCCGGTTTGGTCAACTTAGCCAAACAACAGCCAATTTGGTTGGCATATCCAAACAACAGCCGGTTTGGTCTGCTTAGCAAAACAACTGCCGGTTTGGTCTTCTTAGGAAAACAACAACCGGTTTGGTCTGATTAGCCAAACAACAGCTGGTTTGGTCTGCTTAGCCAAACATCAGCCTGTTTGGCCTCCTTAACCAAACAACAGCTGGTTTGGTCTGCTTAGCCAAACCACAGCCGGTTTGGTCTGCTTAGCCAAACAACATCCGATTTGGTCTGCTTAGCCAAACAACTGCCGGTTTGGTCCGCTTAGCCTAACAACAGCCGTTTTGGTCAGTTTAGCCAAACAACAGCCGGTTTGGTCTACTTATCCAAACAACAGCTGGTTTGGTCTGCTTAGCCAAACAACTGCTGGGTTGGTCTGCTTAGCCTAACAACAGCTGGTTTGGTCTGCTTAGCCAAACGACAGCCAGTTTGGTCTCGCTTAGCCAAACAACAACCAGTGTGGTCTCGCTTAGCCAAACAACAGTTGGTTTGGTCTTACTTACCCGAACAACAGCCGTTTTGGTCTTGTTTAGCCAAACAACAGCCGGTTTGGTCTTCATAGCCAAACTACAGCCGGTTTGGTCTTCTTAGACAAACAACAGCAAGTTTGGGCTGCTTAGCCAAACAACAGTCGGTTTGGTCTGCTTAGCGAAACAGCAGTAGGTTTGGTCTGCTTAGCCAAACAACAGTCGGTTTGGTCTGCTTAGCCAAACAACAGCCGGTTTGGTCTGCTTAGCCAAACAACTGCCGGTTCGGTCTGCTTAGCCAAACAACGGTCGGTTTGATCTTACTTAGCCATACAACAGCCGTTTGGTCTTGCTTAGCCAAACAACAACCAGTTTGGTCTTGCTTAGCCAAACAAGAACCGGTTTGGTATTGCTTAGCCAAACAACAGCTGTTTTGGTCTTGCTTAGCCCAACAGCCAGTTTAGTCTCGCTTAGCCAAACTACAGCCACTTTTGTCTGCTAAGCCAAAAAACAGCCGGTTTGGTCTACTTAGCCAAACAACAGCCGATTTGGTCTGCTTAGACAAACAACAACCGGTTTGGTCTGCATAGCCAAACAACAGCAAGTTTGGTCTGCTTAGCCTAACAACAGCCAGTTTGGTTTGCTTAGCCAAACAACAGCCACTTTGGTCTGCTTAGACAAACAACAACCGGTTAGTTATGCTTAGCCAAACAACAGCCGATTTGGTCTGCTTAGCCAAACAACAATTGGTTTTGGTCTGCTTAACCAAACAACAACCGATTTGGTGTTCTTAGCCAAACAACAGCCGATTTGGTCTGCGTATCCAAACAACAACTGGTTTGGTCTGCTTAGCCAAACAACAGCTGGTTTGGTCTGCTTAGTGATAAGTGTCCAAAAGACACTTATTTAGGCATGAATTATTAATCATAAATTCCTAATTTGAGTTGATTATGAGTTTGAAAGTGACAAATATAACTCAAATACATGTTTTATGTCTCTTGTACCTGGCAAAAAAAGAAAATCTGGATTTTGATGGAAAATGAAGGAAAAAGGAGCAAAAATAAGCCAAAAAGAGAATGGTGCTACCGCCCTGTCTCTGGCGCGACCGCGCCGCTTAAATGGACAAATATTCAAACAATTCCTGGAAATTCCCAACGGCTACCAGAACATGATAGAAGACAACCCGAATCTTGAAATGGCTCTCGTATGCAGCCGGCGCCACTTCGGTTTCCATACATGGAATTCTAGGTGCTAAAGCGAAGTCGACAAAGACCAAGGAGTTAAGCGACCGGCGCATGAGAACGACTTAGGCTTAACGTGGCGCGACCTCGCCAAGAAGACAACTTCTATTCCGTTTCGAGAGACACACAAGAACGGTAGCGACCAGCGCCGACTATGGTGCAACCGAGCCAAAAAATCCTCGGAAAATCAAATTAATATGCAAAAATGTCCAGAAACCTAACGGTCATGAAAGACAACGGTTCGCGGAATGTAATTTAAGCGTGACAGCGCCGGTGGAAGCGCTTCTGCGCTCTTGGAGGTATTTGCCAGCATAAAGGGAGCTAAAAGCATAAAGTAAAGTTGTCATTCAGGGACCAAGAAATTGTCTAAGGACCAGCGCTACCGCGCCAAATCTCAACACTGATCGGGCGCTGACCGCGCCATATCTGGCGACTTAGCGGATATCGGGTTCAATGGCGACAGCGCTGAGAATCCAGCAGCGACAGCGCCATCGACTCTGCTGCTCAGAATACAAAAATCTCGGGAACCTGCAATCAAATCCAATCCAAACATGGGAGGAGGAGTCCCAGACATCTAAGGAAGGTGCCCACGACGAGTTTAAGGTAAATTACTTATGTCCAGATGCATTGAATAGTCCAAAAGAAGAAGTTGTTTCGAAACAGGAATCTGCTGCCAATGGAAAGAGATAAATCCGAACTTTATGAAGATCAGAGAAGGAATTTCACAAGTCCAATTGATGCCAAACTTGGAACGAAGCTTCCAGGTACTACAGAGGATCTTCCTACGAAATTTCAGGTCAATCCAAACCAGGATTCTCGAGTTACACATCTTCAAAGTGGTGGACCCGTGCAGAAGTTGGCAGCAGAAATCAGACAACTTCCTTCCCTCATATCTCGAGTTTCCCAACTCAGAATGGATTCAAACTTTGTGATCATGGAAAGGACTTCAAAAGGAAGGTCCTGATATAATTTTAGCCAATTCTGAGGTGGGAAAATGGTACTTCATACCCCTGGACAGAGAGCAATTTACATGGCATGGGCAGCAGAACAAGTATATAAGGAGGTCCGAGGCAAAGAGCAAGGCATCCAGTTTTCAGTTCGAGTTCTTGAATTTTACTTTCAATTTTGTATTCAGTTCTTCTTTTTAGTTTAGTTGAGAGAGAGGAGAAGGTCCAGAGGGAGTTCGCACGAACTCTGGTCACTGAGGAAGAGAGGTGGAGCTTCCAGCCAAGGAGCAAGAAGGGTTAAGGGAATTCTTCCCAAGGGGGTTCTCTTTACTTGTCCTTTCTTAATTCATGGCTGTTGTACAAACCTCTTTGTGTGCTTTCAATTCTAGTATGGAGTAGTCGTTTTTAGTTGGGAGTCCATGACTCCCTAGGCATGTAATGAGATTGATCTTTATAAATTCAATTGGTTTTCTGTTTGGTGCATGAATGAGTTTTAATTGCTGTAATTTCTTGATTCATACTTACTGTTTGGCTATGTACTGGTTATAAGGTGACTCTAGACTTAAGGTGAGACATGCTGATAGGAATTTACAGTCTTTTTGAGTTCATGCACTAGGTAGATCACTAAACCTTGGGTTAATCCTCGACCTTAAAGTAATACCCTGTTGGATTAGTTGATCTATCTATGACTTATAAGCTTCATGTTTATGCTATCTAATAGAGTAGATTATGCGGTTAGTTTGTTTCTCTAGGAGATGGAAAAGGGTGATGCCGATGCGGATTGTAGCCATAGTTTTATAAGCTTGTCAAAAATTGATTTCCAAAACTCTTTTCATATTCAATCTCAGAAAGTGTCTAGGGAGGGAATTGGATTCCCAACGTCTTCTCTCATCATTTAATCCCCTCAAAAGCTTTTCCTAACTGTTTCAAGTGCTGGTTTAGTTTAGAACTTTGTTTCAAAAATCAGATTTCTCAAACTTTAGATTTTTATTCACGAAGCAATTAACTGTTGGCTTGGTCCTTGTGGGATGATATTGGGACTTGCAGAAAGTCTATATTACATTGATTAGTCCTCTTGCTAGTGATTAGCTAGGATGCATCAAGTTTTTTTGGCTGTTGCGGGGACCAAAGTTTCTAACAGTAATTGCTCAAAGTTTAAAAATTTAAAGATTTGAGCTTTTTTTTTTTTATTTTTGCAGGAGGTTTATGACCAGATCTTGAGGGACACCAGCCCATGAGATTGATTCAGAACCTGAGAGAACTTTAAAGGCAGAGGCTGAAGGAAAATCAGAACCAGAGCAATCCCAAAGAGCAAGAAGAGATGGAGCATATAGAAGGAGCCAATGATGATCAAGCATTCAGGCCAAGGAGGACCATGGAAGACTTTGTCTGAGAAAACCCAAATACAAATAGGACAAGTATCATCACCCATTCTATTCAAGCTAATAATTTCGAATTTAAGCCTCAACTTCTTATCATGCTGCAAACTCATTATCAGTTTAATGGGTTGGCTAATGAAGATACCAATGACCACCTTGAAAGATTTTTGGATTTATGTGCTACTTTTAAATATAATGGTATGTCAGATGATGCAGCTAGATTGAGGCTTTTTAAATTCACGTTGGGAGGAAGAGCTAAAACGTGGCTGAATACATTACCAGCTGGTTCCATAGCCACTTGGGAGGATCTGCAGAAAAAGTTTTTAGGTAAGTATTTTCAACCAGCCAAAACTATCAAATTAAGGAATGAAATCTTTCAATTTTCGCAGGAATCAGAGGAACACCTTTCAGAGGCATGGGAGAGGTTCAATGGGCTTCTCAAAAGATGCCCAAATCATAAAATTGAGCTTTGGAGCCAAATCGAGATTTTTTACAATGGGCTGAACATCAATACCAGGAGCATGATTGATGCTGCAGCAGGTGGTTCGATCAATAAAAAGACTCCAGAAGAGGTTTATGAGCTGATAGAGGAGATGACAGCCAACATGTATTCATACCCGATGGAGAGATCAGTCAAAAAACCTGCTGGAATTTACAAACTGGACTCCTCAACAGCCACACAAGCACGATTAGAGGCTCTGCAGCAACAATTTGCTAATTTCCAGCAACAATCAAGCCCTGTGGTAGCCTCAATATGCAGAACATGTGGAGGAGGACATGCTGATTTTTTTGAATGCCAAGGTAACATATATGCTTTGAATTGCATGCCTGAACAAAGCGAACTTTGTGGGAGATTCTCTCATGGGATAGATCCATACAGCAACACATACAATCCTGGCTAGAAGAACCATCCAAATTTCTCCTGGAATAATGCAAATCAATCAAGGCAGAACCCTCCTGGATTCAAACCATTGCAAGCCAATACACAACAAAAGGAGGAGACACAAAGGGACGATGATAGCAAACTGATTCGAGCAATATACGCAGAACTTCAGTCAACGAAGACACTACAAACTGAAGTCCAGTCAATAAAGCAATCAGTCACACTCATGACCACTCAGGTAAATCAACTTAACAGAGATGTGTATGAGAGGCCGAGAGGAGCTCTGCCTAGCAACTCAGAAATCAACCCAAAGGAGCAAGTCAAGGCCATAACACTCAGGAGTGGGAAGACTCTGGAGGATCACCAGACAAAAGAACAGCCAGCCATGGAGGCAGAGGATGCTCAGAAAGGAGAAGAAGAGAAAGAAAAAGAAAAGGTAAGTCAATCAACTTTTCCAAGAAGGAAGAAAGGTAAGGATTCACTTCCCATTACTGATATTGATATTAGACATCTTCCTTATCCAAGTAGAGCTAAATATGATATTTTGGAGAGTAGCTTTGCTAGATTTCTAGAAACCTTTCAGAAATTGCAGATTAACATTCCACTTCTTGAAGCATTAAAGCAAATACCTCTTTATGGTAAATTTCTGAAAGAAGTCCTATCCAGGAAGAGGAAGATAGAGGAGAAAGGTACAGTGGTGCTGAATGAGAATTGTAGTGCCATATTGAAGAATGAGCTTCAAAGAAAACTTAAAGATCCAGGGAGTTTTACAATACCTTGTGAAATTGGTCAAATAAATTTGCCAATGCTTTATGCGATTTAGGGGCAAGTGTTAATTTAATGCCATTATCCCTTTGCAGGTATATAAAACTTGGAGAACCTCAAGAGACTGGAATCACTCTTCAATTTGCTGATAGATCAACCAAAATACCAGAAGGAGTGATGGAGGATGTGTTGGTCAAAATTCAAGATTTCATTTATCCCTGCGATTTTGTTGTTTTGGACATGGAAGTAGACAAGAACCTGCCCATAATTCTTGGCAGACCATTCTTGGCTACTGCTGGTGCTATTATTGATTGCAAACAGGGAAATTTGACTTTAAGGCTTAATAATGACACCATCAATTTCAATATAAAAGAAGCCATGAAACAACCAGCCATTCCAGATGATGATTTTTGTTTAAGTATTGATGTGATTGATTCTTGTGTAGCAGAAATTGAAGAAGAAGCGAGAGTTGATGCAGCAGAAGAGGGAGGCCCGATCCATGGAGAGAATGAAGATCCCAGCATCCAAGAAGCATCTGGTGCACTGGAGGCTGAGAAAAAGGAAGAGTTAGCTGCTGAAATAAAGGAACAAGGAGCTCCAGAAGCTCCCAAATCTGAACTCAAACCTCTTCCTAGTAATTTGAAATATGTCTTTCTTGAAGAAAATGATAAACCAATAATTATCTCTTCGTGTTTGACAGGTTTGGAGGAGAAAAAGCTCATAGCAGTACTGTCCAAACACAAGAAGGCAATAGGCTGGTCATTGGCAGACATTGAAGGCATCAGCCCCACAATCTGCACCCACAGAATTCTGATGGAGGAAAATTACAAGCCCAACATCCAACCACAAAGAAGGCTGAACCCCACATTGCAAGAGGTAGTGAAAAGGAGGTAATTAAACTCTTGGGCCGGGTATTATCTATCCTATTTCTGATAGTGCATGGGTAAGTCCAGTCCAAGTGGTGCCTAAGAAGGGGTACCACTGTCATTCATAATGAACATAATGAATTAATCCCCACTAGGACAGTCACAGGTTGGAGGGTATGCATAGACTATAGGAAATTGAATGCAGCCACTAGGAAAGATCATTTTCCTTTACCATTCATTGATCAAATGCTTGAAAGGCTTGCTGGAAATAAATTTTATTGCTTCCTAGATGGATATTCAGGATATTTTCAGATACCTATAGCACCTGAAGATCAGGAAAAGACCACCTTCACTTGCCCTTATAGCACTTTTGCATATAGGAGAATGCCCTTTGGCTTGTGCAATGCACCGGCCACTTTTCAAAGATGCATGATGGCTTTATTCCATGACATGATAGGCAAGATGATGGAGGTTTTTATGGATGATTTCACTATTTATGGACTAACATTTGAAACATTCTTGCAACACTTAGAGCTGGTGCTTGAAAGGTGTGAAGAAAAGATGCTAGCCCTAAATTTGGAAAAATGCCATTTTATGGTAAGAGATGGGATTGTTCTTGGCCACAAAATCTCCGAAAAGGGGATAGAGGTAGACAAGGCCAAAATTGAGGTGATTGAAAAGCTACCTCCACCCACATCAGTCAAGGGAATTAAGAGCTTCTTAGGCCATGCTGGATTTTATAGAAGGTTTATAAAAGATTTTTCCAAAATTGCAAAACCTTTGTCAAATTTGCTTTCAAAAGATGTGAAATTTGATTTCAATGCTGAATGCTTGCTTGCTTTTGATCTTTTGAAACAAAATTGATTTCTCCCCATTATTGTGTCACCTGATTGGAACCTACCTTTTGAGCTCATGTGTGATGCAAGTGATTTTTCTTTAGGGGCGGCTCTTGGCCAAAGAAAAGAAAAGGTTTTCCACACCATATCCTATGCTAGCCACACACTCACTGGTCCTCAATTGAATTACACAACTACTGAGAAAGAGCTCATGGCAGTAGTTTTTGCTTTTGAAAAATTCAGATCATATCTCATTGGTTCAAAAGTTATTGTTTGGACTGACCATGCAGCTCTTAGATATTTGTTTGCAAAGAAGGATTCCAAACCAAGACAGATCAGATGGATCCTTCTTCTACAAGAATTTGATATTGAGATCAAGGACAAAAAGGGTGCTGAAAATGTGGTAGCAGATCACTTGTCAAGGCTGGAATCAGAAAATCAAGATGGGGAAGTTTCAGAACTCTTCCCAGATGAGAGGATTTGCCAGGTAAGTACTTCAAAGGTACAATGGTATGCTGATATTGCCAATTTTGTTTGCAGCAAGTGGGTACCCAAGCACTTTACCTACCAGCAAAGGAAGAAACTGATGGCAGATTCAAGGCACTACTACTGGGAGGATCCTTTCCTCTACAAAATCTATCCAGATCAAGTTATCAGAAGGTGTGTGAAAGAAGAAGAAGCTCCACTCATTCTCAGCCACTGCCATGACAAAGAGGTTGGTGGCCATCACAGTGCAAACCGAACTGCAGCAAAGGTATTGCAATCTGGATTCTTTTGGCCAACACTTTTCAAAGATGCAAAAAGGTATGTACAATCATGTGACAGGTGCCAAAGGATAGGTAACATCTCTAGACGGAATGAAATGCCTCTAAATAATATTCTGGAATGTGAATGTTTTGATGTTTGGGGTATTGACTTCATGGGTCCTTTTCCACCTTCTTTTGGTTATGAGTACATTCTGGTGGCAGTGGATTATGTAACCAGATGGGTAGAGGCCATAGCAACCCGAACCAATGATGCCAAGGTTGTCATCGAATTTTTGAAAAAGAACATTTTACGTCGTTTTGGCACCCCTAGAGCTATCATTAGTGATGGGGAAAGCATTTTGTAACTCTTCTTTCAAAAGTCTGTTAAAAAGTGGCCAAGTAGAGGTGTCCAATAGAGAGCTCAAAAAATTCTGGAAAAACAGTAAATACTTCAAGGAGAGATTGGAAAACCAAGCTAGATGATGCACTATGGGCCTATGGGACAGCTTTCAAAACCCCAATAGGCATGACCCCTATAGGTTGGTTTATGGAAAAGCATGCCATCTTCCTTTGGAGTTCGAGTATAAGGCATACTCGGCAACCAAGTTTTAAATTTTGATGTCAAGGCTGCTGGAGAAAGCAGGTTGCTTCAATTAAATGCATTAGATGAGCTCAGTCTTGGTCCTATGAGAATGCCAAGATGTACAAAGAAAAAACTAAAAAATGGCATGATGAGCATATCTTACCCAAGGAGTTTCAACCTTGCCAACTTGTCCTTTTGTTCAATAGCAGACTTAGGTTGTTCCCTGGTAAACTGAGATCAAAATGGACTGGTCCTTTTGCTGTGGAAAAAGTGTTAAAATCAGGGGCTGTCGAAATCAGAAATCCAAAAGACCAATCCACCTTCATTATCAATGGTCAAAGGCTTAAAAGGTACATCTCCCTGATTTCAATCAGGAAAGAACTTTCACCATCCTATCTGACTGAAACAGAGTCACAATGTCGATTTGGGACTATAAACCAGAACTCCTTTGCTTGTTGTTTTAGAATAGGATTGCATTATGAATGTTGCTTGGAATTTTTGAATTTTTAGGCTTTGCATGAGTAGTTCATTGAGTTTTGCATGATTAGGATAGACTTAGGCTAGCAGAAGTTCAAAATTTTCCAAAAAAAATAAAAATAAAATAAAATAAAATAAAATCCTGTAAATAAAAACCAAAAATCAGTTTGAAACTGGCGCGACCGCGCTATACTTTGGCGCGGCCGCGCTATACTTTGGCGCGGCCGCGCCGAACTTGTTTTGCTTTCTTTGCCTGCTGTCTGATTCTGGCTTCCTTCTGGGAAAATATGCTTTGGTGCCTGTCCATAAGATGTTTTAGAGTGATTTTTGCATGCAATGTCCATTAATATGTACTCAATCTCCATTCGTATTGATGTCATGATTTTGCACTCTCATTCTATTTCCCAAAGCATGATTCCCTCATTGGAAATGTGTGTTCACTGATTAAGCATCTATATACAACTGATCACTTCTTGTTTTATGTGGAAAGTTTCAAAAACACATTCAGGATGCAGCAATATGAAGTTTCAATGTGGGCGACAGCGTAACTTTTTAGCCTTGACGACCGCACGCTGCCTCATTATGTTTTTCGAACCCAGATCCCATAAAAGGAAAATTCCACTGCAGAGCCTTCCAGGTCAAGTCTCTTTTCACTCCAGGCACACTTAGACTAATCAGGGAAGTATTCATCCTACCTCTTATTCTTTTTATGCTTTGAGGACAAAGCATGTTTTTAAGTTTGGGGTGGGATATTCTATCTTTCAAAAATCTCTGATTTCAAAAAATTTTTCACCAGAAACAGACCATGAGTTGGGAAACATCAGTGGAAACCCTGAGAAAAGAGAAAAACATGATTCACTATCTGGAAAAATATCTTATTTCAATTTGCTTAGTCTTAACAGGAGGAGAATTTTCTTTAAAAACAGTTTTTGAAAATGTATAAGTGAGCAAGTGGATGTAAACCACTAGAACCAACCTGAGGGAACCTTGAGGCGAAACAAAGAAAGATTTCCAAATACCCTAAAGTGATTTAGGCATTTGTTTTCAATCGTTAGAGCCTGCTTTAAGCCACCCACTTTAATGCACAAGATGCATCACTTTTTGTCAAAAACCTTGAGCCAACAAGATCCCTATTTTATTTCAAAAACCCACAGTACATGAACCAGCCTTTGTGAAAAACCAACTTGTTTCTTACAGACCTATATCTCTCCAACTTGTTGAAGTGTTCTATTAAAATAAACATGGACAAAAATCTGAAGATATAAGGAGGTATTGAGTGGTCTTGAAAAAAGAGAAACAAGTTGAAGGCTAAGTCCGGAGAAAGGCCACCTTGAGTGTGCATCGGGTCTCGGGCCTCAGCAAGCTTAGGGACTCTGAGTCAACCGGCGAGGTAAGCTAGACTCCAGACAAAGCCAAAAGGTTGTGGGTTAAGGAGTAAGGCCACCTCGTGTGTGCACCGTTTCTCGGGCCTCAGCAAGCTTAGGGACTCTGAGTCAACCGGCGAGGTAAGCTAGACTCTGATCAAACCCAAGGGAAAGAAAAAATGTGAAGGAAGGAAAGAAGAAAATAAAATGGGATCAATGCAAGGAAAAAGTTTGGGGTGGAGAAATGTGGAGACAAAACAAAATCATGCTCAGAAATAATGGAACATGGATATGAGGAGGGAGACGAATCCAATGCTTACAACTTTTATCATACCCATTACCCATGCCCCATTACAACCTAGAAAAGACCTATTGATCAGGATTATGGATTTCTTCAGGTTAGTGGATAGTAGACTGAGGGTTGGCATATGGTATTTACTGAGACTTCTCACTTGTATGATGGTAAGGATTTGTAAAAAAATTAAAGAAAAACTTGAATGTTGTTTTGACTTAAGCAAGGAGAATCATCAACTAGGAAAGAAAGTGAATCATCCATGCTGAAATCTATAAAGGGAATGCCACTGATATTTTCTCAATCTCTGCATACTTAGCTGGTTGTTTCTTTCATAATTTGCTTTCGAGGGGCGAGCAAAGATCTAAGTTGGGGTTGTGATAAGTGTCCAAAAGACACTTATTTAGGCATGAATTATTAATCATAAATTCCTAATTTGAGTTGATTATGAGTTTGAAAGTGATAAATATAACTCAAATACATGTTTTATGGCTCAGGTACCCGGCAAAAGAAGAAAATCTGGATTCCGAGGGAAAATGAAGGAAAAAGGAGCAAAAATAAGCCAAAAAGAGAATGGTGCTACCGCCCTGTCTCTGGCGCGACCGCGCCGCTTAAATGGACAAATATTCAAACAATTCCTGGAAATTCCCAGCGGCTACCAGAACCTGATAGAAGACAACCCCGGAATGCGAAATGGCGCTCTCTGTGGCGCAGCCGCGCCACTCGGTTTCCATACATGGAATTCTAGGTGCTAAAACGAGAAGTCGGCAAAAGACCAAGGAATGGCGCGACCGCGCCAGAACGACGGCTTAACGTGGCGCGACCTCACCATGAAGACAGCTTCTATTCCGTTTCCAGAGACACACAAGAACGGCGCGACCGCGCCGACTATGGTGCGACCGAGCCAAACAAATCATCGGAAATACAAATTAATATGCAAAAATGTCCAGCGACCTAACGGTCATGAAAGACAACGGTTCGCGGAATGTAATTTAGTAGCGACCCAGCGCCGATCGGAAGCGCCCAGCGCTCTTGGAAAGCAGCGTAAAGGGAACTAAAAGCATAAAGTAAAGTTGTCAATCAGGAACCAAGAAATTGTCTAAGGACGGCGCTACGCGCCAAATCTCAACACTGATCGGTAGCGACAGCGCCATATGCAGAAGGCGACTTAGGCGGATATCGGGTTCAGTGGGCGACAGCGCCAAAATCCGGCAGCGACAGCGCCAAAAATCAGCAGCGACAGCGCCATCGACTCTACTGCTCAGAATACGAAAATCTCCGGGAACCTGCAATCAAATCAATCCAAACTTGGAAGGAGGAGTCCCAGACATCTAAGGAAGGTGCCCACGGCGAGTTTAAGGTAAATTACTTATGTCCAGATGCATTGAATAGTCCAAAAGTAGAAGTTGTTTTGAAACAGGAATCTGCTGCCAATGGAAAGAGATAAATCCGAACTTTATGAAGATCAGAGAAGGAATTTCACAAGTCAATTGATGCCAAACTTGGAACGAAGCTTCCAGGTACTACAGAGGATCTTCCTACGAAATTTCAGGTCAATCCAAACCAGGATTCTCGAGTTACACATCTTCAAAGTGGTGGACCCGTGCAGAAGTTGGCAGCAGAAATCAGACAACTTCCTTCCCTCATATCTCGAGTTTCCCAACTCAGAATGGATTCAAACTTTGTGATCATGGAAAGGACTTCAAAGGAAGGTCCTGATATAATTTTAGCCAATTCTGAGGTGGGAAAATGGTACTTCATACCCCTGGACAGAGAGCAATTTACATGGCATGGGCAGCAGAACAAGTATATAAGGAGGTCGAGGCAAAGAGCAAGGCATCCAGTTTTCAGTTCGAGTTCTTGAATTTTACTTTCAATTTTGTATTCAGTTCTTCTTTTTTAGTTTAGTTGAGAGAGAGGAGAAGGTCAGAGGGAGTTCATACGAACTCTGGTCACTGAGGAAGAGAGGTGGAGCTTCCAGCCAAGGAGCAAGAAGGGTTAAGGGAATTCTTCCCAAGGGGTTCTCTTTACTTGTCCTTTCTTAATTCATGGCTGTTGTACAAACCTCTTTGTGTGCTTTCAATTCTAGTATGGAGTAGTCGTTTTTTAGTTGAGTCCATGACTCCCTAGGCATGTAATGATATTGATCTTTATAAATTCAATTGGTTTTCAGTTTGGTGCATGAATGAGTTTTAATTGCTGTAATTTCTTGATTCATACTTACTTGTTTGGCTATGTACTGGTTATAAGGTGGCGCTAGGCTTAAGGTGAGACATTCTTACAGGAATTTACAGTCTTTTTGAGTTCATGCACTAGGTAGATCACTAATCCTTGGGTTAATCCTCGACCTTAAAGTAATACCCTGTTGGATTAGTTGATCTATCTATGACTTATAAGCTTCATGTTTATGCTATCTAATAGTGTAGATTATGCCGGTTAGTTTGCTCTAGGAGATGGAAAAGGGTGATGCCGATGCAGATTGTAGCCATAGTTTTATAAGCTTGTCAAAAACTGATTTCCAAAACTCTTTTCATATTCAATCTCAGAAAGTGTCTAGGGAGGGAATTGGATTCCCAACGTCTTCTCTAATCTTTTAATCCCCTCAAAAGCTTTTCCTAACTGTTTCAAGTGCTGGTTTAGTTTAGAACTTTGTTTCAAAAATCAGATTTCTCAAACTTTTGATTTTTATTCACGAAGCAATTGCTTGTTGGCTTGGTCCTTGTGGGGCGATATTAGGACTTGCAGAAAGTCTATATTACATTGATTAGTCCTCTTGCTAGTGATTAGCTAGGATTGCATCACTTAGCCAAACAATTGTCGGTTTGGTCTCGCTTAGCCAAACAACTACCAGTTTGGTCTTTGCTTGCCAAACAAGCTGTCGGTTTGGTCTTGCTTTGCCATACACCAACCGGTTTGGTCTTCTTAGCCAAACAACAGCTGGTTTCGTTTTCTTAGCTAAACAACGGCTGGTTTGGTATGCTTTGCCAAACAACGACCGGTTTGCTCTGCGCCCCGTAAACAACAGCCGGTTTGGTCTGCTAAGCCAAACAACAGCCGGTTTGGTCGCTAAGCCAAACAACAGCCGGTTTGGTCTGCTTAGCCAAACAACGGCCGGTTTGGTCTGCTTAGCCAAACAACAGCCCGTTTATGCATAGCCAAACAACAGCCGGTTTGGTCTGCTTAGCGAACAACGGCCGATTTGGAATGCTTAGCCAAACAACAGCCGGTATGGTGCAGCTTAGCCAAACAAAAGCGGTTTGGTCTGGTTAGCCGGACAACGGCCGTTTGGTCATCTTAGCCATACAATAGCGGTTTGGTGCATAGCCAAACAACGGCCGATTTGGTGCCTTAGCCAAACAAGCTGCCGGTTTGGTGCGCTTAGCCAAACAACAGCCGGTTTAGTGCGCAGCCGGAACAACGGCCGGTTTGGTCTGCTTTGGCCAAACTTCAGCCCGGTTTGATTTCGTGGCCAAGCGAAGCCGGTTTGGTCTGCTTTGTAAAACAACGACCGGTTTGGTCTGCGTGGCAAACAACAGCGAGTTTGGTCAGCTTAGCCAAACAACAGCTAGATTGGTGTGCATAGCCAAACAACAGCCGGTTTGGTGTGCTTAGCAAAACAACACCAATTTGGTGCGCTTAGCAAAACAACGACTGGTTTGATCTGCTTAGCCAAACAACGGCTGGTTTGATCTGCTTAAGCCAAACATCTGCCTGTTTGTTCTCCTTAACCAAACAACAGCCGGTTTGGTTTGCTTAGCCTAACAATAGCCGGTTTAGTGCGTTTTAGCCTAACAACAACCCGGTTTAGTGCTTAGCCAAACAACAGACCACTTTGGTCTGCTTAGCTAAACAACGGCGGTTAGCTATGCTTAGCCAAACAACAGCCGGTTTAGTGCTTAGCCAAACAACAATTGGTCTGGTATGCTTAGCAAAACAACGGCCGGTTTCGTCTGCTTAGACAAACAACGGCCGCCGGTCGCTTACCCTCACAATAGTCGGTTTGGTTTTCGTGAGTGAAACAACGGCCGGTTTGGTCTACTTAGCCAAACAACGGCCGGTTTGGTCTCCTTAGGCAAACATCAACCGATTTGGTCTTCCTTAGGCAAACAATAGCCGTTTTGGTCTTGCTTAGCCAACAGCCGGTTTGGTCTTCTAAGCCAAACAACAGCGATTTTGTCACGCTACCCAAACAACGGTCGGTTTGGTGCGCTTAGAAAAACATCAGCCGATTTGGTCAGCCAAACAACAACCCGGTTTAGTGCGCTTAAGCGAAACAACAACCGATTTGGTTTGCTTAGCCAAACAACGACCGATTTGGTGCTTAGCGAACAACGGCTGGTTTGGTGCCTTAGTAAACAACAACCGGTCTGCAGTGCGCTTAGCCAAACAATTGCGGTTTGGTCTCGCTTAGCCAAACAACTACCAGTTTGGTCTTTGCTTGCCAAACAATTTGCCCGGTTTTGTCTTGCTTTGCCAAACTCCAGCCGGTTTGGTCTTCATTGCCAAACAACTTGGCCGAGGTTTCGATGCTGCTTATATAAACAACGACTGTTTGGTATGCTTTGCCAAACAGCAGCTAGTTCTTCTGCCGCCTAACAACAACCCGGTTTGGTCTGCTAAGCCAAACAATAGCGGTTTGGTGCCTTAGCCAAACAACGATCGGTTTGGTGCGCTTAGCCAAACAATAGCCCGTTTAGTGCTGCTTAGCCAAGCAAAGCTGCCGGTTTGGTCTAGCAGGCAAACACCGGCGGGTTTGGTCTTCTTAGTCAAACAACAGCCGGTTTAGATGCGCTTAGCTAAACAACAGCCGGTTTGGTATGCTTTGCCAAACAAGCTGCCGGTTTGCTCTGCTTTGCCAAACAACGGCCGGTAAAGGTCGATAAGCCAAACAACGGCCGGTTTAGTGCCTTAATAAAACAATGACGGTTTGGTCAGCTTAGCCAAACAACGCTAGTTTGGTGTGCATAGCTAAACAACAACCCGGTTTGGTCTGCATAGCAAAACAACGACTAGTTTGGTGCGATTAGCCAAACAACGGCTGGTTTGATCTGCTTAGCCAAACATCTGCCTGTTTGGTCTCCTTAACAAACAACGGCCCGGTTTGGTCTGCTTAGCCAAACCACGGCCGGTTCGGTGTTCTTAGCCAAACAACATCGGTTTGATCTGCATAGCCAAACAACAGCTGGTTTGGTCTGCTTAGCCTAACAACAGCCGGTTTGCTCTGCTTAGCCAAAAACGACCACTTTGGTCTCTTTGAGGCAAACAACAGCCGGTTAGCTATGCTTAGCCAAACAACAGCCGGTTTAGTGCTTAGCCAAACAACAATTGGTCTGGTCTGCTTAGCCAAACAACAGCCGGTTTGGTGCCTTAGACAAACAACGGCCGCTTTGCTCTGCTTACCCTAACAACGGTCGGTTTGGTTTGCTTAGCGAAACAACAGCTGGATTGGGGTGCTTAGACAAACAACAACCAATTTGGTCTACTTAGCCAAACAACAGCCGGTTTGGTCTCCTTAGCCAAACAACAACTGATTTGGTCTTCCTTAGGCAAACAACAGCCGTTTTGGTCTTGCTTAGCCCAACAGCCGGTTTGGTCTTGCTAAGCCAAATAGCAGCCAGTTTTGTCGGCTAAGCCAAACAACGGTCGGTTTGGTGCGCTTAGCAAAACATCAGCTGATTTGGTCACCCATACAACAGCCGGTTTGGTGCAGCTTAGCAAAATAACAGCCGATTTGGTTTGCTTAGCCAAACAATAGCCGATTTGGTGCCTTAGCCAAACAACGGCTGGTTTTAGTGCTTAGCAATACAATAGCGGTCTGGTGCTGCTTAGCCAAACAATTGCAGGTTTGGTCTCCCTTAGCCAAACAACTACCGGTTTGGTCTTTGCTTGCCAAACAAGCTGCCGGTTTGGTTTTGCTTTTGCCAAACTCCAGCCGCTTTGGTCTTCCTAGCCAAACAACGGGCTGGTTTAGGTGTACTTAGTTAAACGGTAGCCCGTTCGGTATGCTTTGCCAAACAACAGCCGGTTTGCTCTGCCGCTTTAACAACAGCCGGTTTGGTCTGCTAAGCCAAACAACACCGGTTTGGTCAGCTTAGCCAAACAACGGCCGGTTTGGTCTGCTTAGCAAACAATAGCCCGTTTAGTGCTTAGCCAAACAATTACCCGGTATGGTCGCCGTAAACAAAAGCCGGTTTGGTCTGCTTAGCCAAACAACAGCCGGTTTGGTGCGCCCAGCCTACAACAGACGGTTTGGTCTGCTTAGCGGAACAACGGCCGGTTTGGTCAGCTTTGCCAAACAACGGCCCGGTTTGGTTTTGCGTAGCCAAACAACAGCCAGTTTGGTGCGCTTGCCAAACAACGCCCGTTTGGTCTACATAGCCAAGCAACGGCCGGTTTGGTGCGCTTAGCCAAACAACGAGGCGATTTGGAATGCTTAGCCAAACAACAACCGGTATGGTACGCTTAGCCAAACAAAAGCGGTTTCGTCTGCTTAGCTAAACAACAGCCGGTTTGGTGCTTAGCCATACAACAGCCCGGTTTGGTCATCTTAGCCAAACAACAACTGGTTTGGTCTGCCTTAGCCAAACAACGGCCGGTTTGGTGCAGCTTAGCAAACAAGCTGCGGTTTGGTGCCTTAGCCAAACAACTACCGGTTTAGTGCGCTTAGCGGACAACGGCCGATTTGGTCTGCTTGGCCAAACAACGGCGGTTTGGTTTTGCGTGGGCAAACAACAACCGGTTTGGTATGCTTTCAAAACAACGGCCCGGTTTGGTGCAGCTTAGCCAAACAACAGCCGGTTTGGTCAGTTTATTCAAACAACGACTAGTTTGGTGTGCATAGCCAAACAACGGCCGGTTTGGTCTACTTAGAAAAACAACAACCGGTTTGGTCGATTAGCCAAACAAGCTGTTGGTTTTGAGTGCCTTAATAAACATCACCTGTTTGGTCTCCTTAACCAAACAACGGCCGGTTTGGTTTGCTTAGCCAAACCACGACCCGGTTTGGTCTGCTTAGCCAAACAACATCGGTTTGGTCTGCGCATAGCCAAACAACGGCCGGTTTGGTCTGTTTAGCCTAACAACAGCCGGTTTGGTCTGCTTAGCCAAACAATAGCCACTTTGGTTTGCTTAGCCAAACAACGGCCGGTTTGGTCTGCTTAGCCAAATGATAGTAGTTTGGTCTGATTAGCCAAACAACGGCCCGGTTTGGTCGCTTAGACAAACAACGGCCGCTTTGGTGCGCTTACCCGAACAACGGTCGGTTTGGTTTGCTTAAGCGAAACAACAGCGGCCGGTTTGGTCTGCTGCAAACAAACAACGACAAATTTGGTCTACTTAGCCAAACAACAACCGGATTGGTCTCCTTAGCTAAACAACAACTGATTTGGTCTTCCTTAGGCAAACAACGGCCGTTTTGGTCTTGCTTAATAACAGCTAGTTTAGTCTTGCTTAGCCAAACAACAACCGGTTTTGTTTTCTAAAGCCAAACAACGGCCGGTTTGGTTTGCTTAGCCAAACAACAGCCAATTTGGTCAAAAAAAAACTGCGGTTTGGACTGCTTAGCCAAACAATAGCGATTTGGTGCTGCTTAGCCAAACAACAGCCGATTTGGTGTGCTTAGCCAAACAACGGCTGGTTTTGGTGCAGCCAAACAACGGCCGGTTAGGTCTGCTTAGCCAAACAACTGCCGGTTTGGTCACTTAAGCAGCCAAACAACTACCAATTTGGTCTTTGCAAGCCAAGCGACTGCCGATTAGGTCTTGTTTAGCCAACCACCAGCCGGTTTGGTCTTCTTAGCCAACCAACAGCTGGTTTCGTGCGCTTTGCTAAACAAGCTGCCCGGTTTGGTATGCCGTAAACAACAGCCGATTGCCTTTTCACCAAACAACAACCGGTTTGGTCTGCTTGTAAACAACGGCCGGTTTGGTCTGTTTAGCCAAACAAGCGCCGGTTTGGTCGACTTAGCCAAACAACAGCCGGTTTAGTCTGCTTAGCCCGGACAACGGCCGATTTGGTGTGCTTGGCCAAACAACAGCCCGGTTTGGTTTCGCGTGCAAACAACAACCCGGTTTGGTGCGCTTTGCAAAACAACGGTCGGTTTGGTCTGCTTAGCCAAACAACGGCCGGTTTGGTCAGCTTAGCCAAACAATAGCTAGTTTGGTGTGCATAGGCAAACAACAGCCCGGTTTGAATGCTTAGCAAAACAACGGCCGGTTTGGTCTAATTAGACAAACAACGGCTGGTTTGGTGCCTTAGCCAAACATCTGCCTGTTTGGTCTCCTTAACCAAACAACGGCCGGTTTGGTCTGGCTGAGGCAAACCACAGCCGGTTTGATCTGCTTAGCCAAACAACATCCGATTTGGTCTGCATAGCCAAACAACAGCCTGTTTGCTCTGTTTAGCCTAACAACAGCCGGTTTGGTCTTAGCCAAACAACGACCACTTTGGTTTGCTTAGCCAAACAACGGCCGGTTTGGTGCTTAGCCAAACAACATTTGGTTTGGTCTGCTTAGCCAAACAACAGCCGGTTTGGTCTGCTTAGATAAACAACAACCGCTTTGGTGCGCTTATCCTAACTTCTTGGTCGGTTTGGTTTGCTTAAAGCGAAACAACACCCGGTTTGGTCTGCTTAGCCAAACAGCGGCCAATTTGGTCTACTTACCCAAACAACAACCTGATTGGTCTCCTTAGCTAAGCAACAAACCGATTTGGTCTTCCTTAGGCAAACAAAGAGCCGTTTTGGTCTTGCTTAGCCCAACAGCCGGTTTAGTCTTGCTTAGCCAAACAACAGCCGGTTTGTTTACTTAGCCAAACAACAGCCGTTTGGTCCTTAGCCAAACAACGACCATTTTGGTCTGCCAAAAAGCTGTCGGTTTGGACTGCTTAGCCAAACAACAGCCGATTTGGTCTGCTTAGCCAAACAACGGCCGATTTGGTGCGCCGTAAACAACAGCTGGTTTGGTTTTGTTTAGCCAAACAACAGCCCGGTTTGGTAAGCTTAGCCAAACAACTGCCGGTTTGGTCTTGCTTAATAAACACCAGCCGGTTTGGTCTTCTTAGCCATCAACAGCTGGTTTCGATGCGCTTAGCTAAACAACAGCCGGTTTGGTATGCTTCGCCAAACAACAGCCGGTTGTCTCTGCTTCGTAAACAACACCCGGTTTGGTGCGCTTAGCCAAACAAAAGCAGCTTTGGTCTGCTTACCCCTTTCTTGGTCGGTTTGGTTTGCTTAGCGAAAAAGAACAACCGGTTTGGTCTGCTTAGCCAAACAACAACCAATTTGGTCTACTTAGCCAAACAACAACCGGATTGGTCTCCTTAGCTAAACAACAACCGATTTGGTCTTCCTTAGGCAAACAACGATCGTTTTGGTCTTGCTTAGCCCAACAGCCGGTTTAGTCTTGCTTAGCCAAACAACAGCCGGTTTGTTTTACTAAGCCAAACAACAACCGGTTTTGGTGCGCTTAGCCAAACCACAACCAATTTGTTCTGCCAAAAAACTGCTGGTTTGAATTTGCTTAGCCAAACAACGGCCGATTTGGTGCTGCTTAACCAAACACCAACCGATTTGGTGCCTTAGCCAAACAATAGCTGGTTTGGTGCAGCTTAGCCAAACTACTGACTGGTTTGAGTGCTGCTTAGCTAAACAACTGCCGGTTTGGTCGCGCTTAGCCAAACAACTGCCGGTTTGGTCTCGGCAGCCAAACAACTACCAATTTGGTCTTTGCAAACCAAACAAGCTGCCCGGTTGGTCTTAGCCAAACACTAAGCGGGTTTGGTCTTCTTAGCCAACCGACTGGTTTCGATGCGCAGCTAAACACAAGCCGGTTTGGTATGCGCCGTAAACAACAGCCGGTTGCCTTTTCGCAAACAACAGCCGGTTTGGTCTGCTTAATAAACAACAGCGGTTTAGTGCCTTAATAAACAAGCTTGCCGGTTTGGTGCGGCGGTAAACAACAGCCAGTTTGGTCTGCTTAGCGGAACAACAACCGATTTGGTCTCCTTGGCCAAACAACGGCCGGTTTGGTTTTGCGTGGCAAACAACAACGGTTTGGTCTTCTTTGCAAAACAACGGTCGGTTTGAATGCCTTGCCAAACAACGGCCGGTTTGGTCAGCTTAGCCAAACAACGACTAGTTTGTGTGCATAGCCAAACAACACCCGGTTTGGTTTGCTTAGCAAAACAACAGCCGGTTTGGTCTAATTAGACAAACAACAGCTGGTTTGGTCTGCTTAGCCAAACATCTGCTTTTTGGTCTCCATAACAAAACAACAGCGGTTTGGTCTGCCTTAGCCAAACCCCGGCCGGTTAGTGCTGCTTAGCCAAACAACATCCGGTTTGGTCTGCATAGCCAAACTCTTGGCCGGTTTGGTCTGTTTAGCCTAACAACACCCGGTTTAGTGCCTTAGCCAAACAAAAGCCACTTTGGTTTGCTTAGCCAAACAAACCCGCGCGTGGTGCAGCGGCCAAACAACAATTGGTTGGGCTGCTTAGCCAAACAACAACCCGGTTTGGTCTGCTTAGACAAACAACGGCCGCTTTGGTGCGCTTACCCTAACAACTTGGTCGGTTTGGTTTGCTAAAGCGAAACAACGGCCGGTTTAGTGCGCTTAGCCTCAAAACGACCAATTTGGTCTGCTTAGCCAAACAACAACGGGACTGGTCTCCTTAGCTAAACAACAACCGATTTGGCCTTCCCTAGGCAAACAAGAGCCAATTTGGTCTTGCTTAGTATGACCGATTTAGTCTTGCTTAGCCAAACAACGGCTTGTTTTGGTTACTAAGCCAAACAACAGACCGGTTTGGTGCGCTTAGCCAAAAAAGCGACCAATTTGGTCGCTTAAAAAAGCTGCCGGTTTAGTGCCTTAGCCAAACAACAGCCGATTTGGTCTTAGCCAAACAAGCTGCCGATTTGGTGCCTTAGCCAAACAACGGCTGGTTTGGTTTGCTTAATAAACAACAGCCGGTTTGGGTTGCTTAGCCAACCAAGCTGCCGGTTTGGTCTTCTTAGCCAAACACCAGCCGGTTTGGTCTTCTTAGCCAACCAACAGCTGATTTAGATACGCTTAGCTAAACAACAACCGGTTTGGTATGCCGTAAACAACAGCCGGTTGTCTCGCTTCGTAAACAACAACGGTTTGGTCTGCTTTTAAAAGCAATAGCGGTTTGGTCGCTTACCAAACAACTGCCGGTTTGGTGCGCTTAACCAAACAAAAGCGGTTTGGTCTGCTTAGCGGACAAAGAGCCGATTTGGTCACTTGGGCCAAACAACAGCCGGTTTGGTTTGTGTAGCCAAACAACAGCGGTTTGAGTTACTTTTTGCAAAACAACGGCCGGTTTAGTGCTGCTTAGCCAAACAACAGCCGGTTTGGTCGGCTTAGCCTAACTTCTGACTAGTTTAGTGCGCATAGCCAAACAACGGCCGGTTTGGTCTGCTTAGCAAAACAACAGCGGTTTGGTTTGATTTGCCAAACAACAGCTGGTTTTGGTGCTGCTTAGCCAAACATCACACTGTTTGGTCTCTTTAATAAAACAACAGCGGTTTGGTGCGCTTAGCCAAACCACGACCCGGTTTGGTCGCCTTAGCCAAACAACATCCGGTTTGGTGCGCATAGGCAAACAACGGCCGGTTTGGTGCTGTTTAGCCCTAACAACGACCGGTTTGGTTTTCGCGTAGCCAAACTGGCCGATTTGGTCTTCTTTGCAAAACGGCACTTTCGGTTTGGTCTGCCTAGCCAAACAACAGCCGGTTTGGTCGTTTTTAGCCAAACAAGCTGCTAGTTTGGTTTGATTAGCCAAACAACGGCTGGTTTGAATGCAGCAATAAACATCGCACTGTTTGGTCTCCTTAACAAACAACGGCCGGTTTGGTCTGCTAATAAAACCACAGCCGGTTTGGTATGCTTAGCCAAACAACATCCGGTTTGGTGCGCATAGCCAAACAACAACCGGTTTAATTTGTTTAGCTAACGCCCGACCCGGTTTAGTTTTTTAGCAGCAAACAACAACCACTTTGGTTTGCTTAGCCAAACAACGACGGTTTGGTCTGCATAATAGAAACAACGGCTGGTTTGGTGCCTTAGCCAAACATCGGCCAGTTTGGTGCCTTAGACAAACAACGGCCGCTTTGGTCTGCTTACCCTAACGCCGATCGGTTTGGTTTTTTAGCGAAACAACGGCCGGTTTAGTGCGCTTGGCCAAACAACAACCAATTTGGTCTACTTAGCCAAACAACAACGGATTGGTCTCCTTTGCTAAACAGCAACTGATTTGGTCTTCCTTTGGCAAAGCGGGGAGCCATTTTGGTCTTGCCAGCCAACAGCCAGTTTAGTCTTGCTTAGCCAAACAACGGCCGGTTTTGTTTACTAAGCCAAACAAGCTACCCGGTTTAGTGCTTAGCCAAACAACAGCCAATTTGGTCTGCCAAAAACTCGGTTTGGTGCTGCGGCTAAACAACGACCCGATTTAGTGCGCTTAGCCAAACAACGGCTGGTTTGGTGCCTTAGCCAAACAACGGCCGGTTTGGTCTGCTTAGCCAAACAAGCTGCCGGTTTGGTCTAAACAGCCAAACAACTACCGATTCGGTCTTTGCTAGCCAAACAAGCTGCGGTTTGGTCTTGCTTAGCAAAACACCAGCAGGTTTGGTCTTCTTAGTCAAACAACAACCCGGTTTCGATGCCTTAGATAAACAACGGCCGGTTTGGTATGCATTGCCAAACAAGCTGCCGGTTGCTCTGCTTTTTCAAACAACAGCCGGTAAGGTCTGATAAGCCAAACCACGGCCGGTTTGGTCTTCTTAGCAAACAACAGCGGTTTGGTCTGCTTAAGGCAAACAACAGACCGGTTTGGTCTACTTAGCCAAACATTAGCGGTTTGGTCTGCTTAGCCAAGCAACAACTGGTTTGGTCTTGCTTAGCTAACAACAAGTTTGGTCTTGCTTAGCCAACCCGGTTTGGTCTTGCTTAGCCAAACAACAACCCAGTTTTGTTTGCTAAGCCAAACTCTTGGCCGATTTGGTGCCTTAGCCAAACAAAAAAGCCAATTTGGTATGCCAAACAACACCCGGTTTGGTGCCTTAGCCAAACCACTACCGATTTGGTCTGCATAGCCAAACAACGGCCGATTTGGTGCCTTAGCCAAACAACACCTGGCTTGGTCTGCTTAGCCAAACAACGGCGGTGTGTGGTGCTAGCCAAACAACAGCCGGTTTGGTGCAGCAAGCTAAACTACAACCGATTTGGCCTTCCCTAGGCAAACAAGAGCCAATTTGGTCTTGCTTAGCCCAACAGCCGGTTTAGTCTTGCTTAGCCAAACAACAGCTTGTTTTGGTTACTAAGCCAAACAACAGCCGGTTTGGTGCTGCTTAGCCAAACAACACCAATTTAGTGCCAAAAAAACTGCCGGTTTAGTGCTTGCCAAACAAAGCCGATTTGTGCCTTAGCCAAACAAGCTGCCCGATTTGGTCTGTTTAGCCAAACAACGGCTGGTTTGGTTTAGCCAAACAACGACCGGTTTGGGTTGCTTAGCCAACCAACTGCCGGTTTGGTCTTGCTTAATAAACACCAACCGGTTTGGTCTTCTTAATAACCAACGGCTGATTTCGATGCGCTTAGCTAAACAACGGCCGGTTTGGTATGCCTTGCCAAACAACAGCGGTTGTCTCGCCCGTAAACAACAACGGTTTGGTATGCTTTATAAGCGGTGGCGGTTTAATGCGCTTACCCAAACAAGCGCTGGTTTAGTGCGCCCAACCAAACAAAAGCGGTTTGGTCACCTTGGACAAAGCCCGATTGGTCGCTGGGCCAAACAACGGCCGGTTTGGTTTGTGTAGCCAAACAACGGCGGTTTAGTGCGCTTTGCAAAACAACGGCCGGTTTGGTGCCTTAGCCAAACAACGACCCGGTTTGGTCAGCTTAGCCTAACTTCTGACTAGTTTTTAGTACGCATAGCCAAACAACAGCCGGTTGGTGCCTTAGCAAAACAACGGCCGGTTTGGTTTGATTTGCCAAACAACGACTGGTTTGTTTACCTAGCCAAACATGCATGTTTGGTCTCTTTAACCAAACAACGGCCGGTTTGAGTGCTTAAGCAAACCACGGCCCGGTTTGGTGCAGCAGCCAAACAACATCGGTTTGAAGTGCATAGGCAAACAACAGCCGGTTTGGTCTGTTTAGCCTAACAACAGCCGGTTTGGTTTTCGCGTAGCCAAACTTCTGACGGTTTGGTCTTCTTTGCAAAACAGCGACTTTCGGTTTGATGCTTAGCCAAACAACGGCCCGGTTTGGTCAGCTTAGCCAAACAAGCGCTAGTTTGGTTTGATTAGCCAAACAGCGGCTGGTTTGATACCTTAGCCAAACATCATCACTGTTTGGTCTCCTTAACAAACAACGGCCGGTTTGGTCGCCTAAACCACGGCCGGTTTGGTATGCTTAGCCAAACAACATCGGTTTGGTGCGCATAGCCAAACAACGGCCGGTTTGGTCTGTTTAGCTAACAACGGCCGGTTTGGTGCTTAGCCAAACAACAACCACTTTGGTTTGCTTAGCCAAACAACGGCCGGTTTGGTCTGCATAATAAACAAAAGCTGGTTTGGTCGCTTAGCCAAACATCAGCCAGTTTGGTCTGCTTAGACAAACAACGGCGCTTTGGTGCCTTACCCCTAACTTGATCGGTTTGGTTTGCCTAAGCGAAACAACGGCCGGTTCAGTGCCTTGGCCAAACAACAACCAATTGGTCTACTTAGCCAAACAACAACGGATTGGTCTCCTTAGCTAAACAGCAAGCGATTTGGTCTTCCTTTGGCAAAGCAGGGAGCCATTTTGGTCTTGCTTAGCCCAACAGCCGGTTTAGTCTTGCTTAGCCAAACAACAACCGGTTTTGTTTACTAAGCCAAACAAGCTACCCGGTTTAGTGCTTAGCAAACAACGCCAATTTGGTCTGCCAAAAACTCGGTTTAGTGCGCCCGGCTAAACAACGGCCGATTTGGTGCAGAAGCAAACAACAGCCGGTTTGGTGCCTTAGCCAAACAAGCTGCCGGTTTGGTCTCGCTTAGCCAAACAACTACCAGTTCGGTCTTTGCTAGCCAAACAAGCGCCGGTTTGGTCTTGCTTAGCAAAACACCAGCAGGTTTGGTCTTCTTAGTCAAACAACGACCGGTTTAGATGCGCTAGATAAACAACACCCGGTTTGGTATGCATTGCCAAACAAGCGCCGGTTTGCTTTCTGCTTTTCCAAACAACAGCCGGTAAAGGTCGATAAGCCAAACCACAGCCGGTTTGGTCTTCTTAGCAAACAACAGCCGGTTTGGTCTGCTTAAAAACAACGGCGGTTTGGTCTACCAATAAACATTAGCGGTTTGGTGCGCTTAGCCAAGCAACAACTGGTTTGGTCTTGCTTGCCCAACAGCAAGTTTGGTCTTGCTTAGCCAACAGCCGGTTTGGTCTTGCTTAGCCAAACAACGGCCGGTTTTGTTTGCTAAGCCAAACAACCGATTTGGTGCCTTAGCCAAACAAAGCCAATTTGGTATGCCAAACAACAGCCGGTTTGGTGCAGCAGCCAAACCACTACTGGATTTTGTGCGCATAGCCAAACAACGGCCGATTTAGTGCTTAGCCAAACAACCTGGCAGTGCCTTAGCCAAACAACGGCGGGTGTGAATGCGCTTAGCCAAACAACGGCCCGGTTTGGTGCAGCGAAAGCTAAACTACAACCCGATTTGGCCTTCCCTAGGCAAACAAGAGCCAATTTGGTCTTGCTTAGCCCAACAGCCGGTTTAGTCTTGCTTAGCCAAACAACGGCTTGTTTTGGTTACTAAGCCAAACTTGACGGTTTGATGCAGCTTAGCCAAACAACAGCCAATTTGGTCTGCCAAAACTGGG